>JAFLJL010000674.1:42500-58267 GCA_018398815.1 Conus ventricosus | reverse complement strand
TGAAGTGAAATGAACCCTTTGATACAGCATCGCCTCAACGCTCCTCATTGCAGCGTGAATTAACAGCAAGTACGGTCGAAGCATTTACAAAAGTTTAGGCCAAGAACCTCCCGAATTTATAGACCCAAATGATTTTGAATTAGAAGATGGTCATTTGTCTGTAAAAAACGATCAAGGCAACTTGTTCGGCTTACAACTAAACCCGACCCATCAAAGTTTTTAGCTGTGGGTTCAATTAGAAATAGACTCAGTGTGAAAGATCAAAATCGCCTTGGCATTGCTAGACCGAAATTAAGGGCGGAGGCAGTTGCTAAACTTCAAACACAACTACAAGAACTCCCGACAGATAACCAAATGCAAAACATGGAACTTAAAGAATTAAATCAATCAGCAGGCGAATTAAAATAAATACAATAGAAGCAGAAACCAGTTTTTCAGAAGAAACAGCGTTAAAAACAATTAATGATTCCCCATTGCCTATGCGAGAATTATTAGCCCTTGATCGTACTTTAAGAACCATCAGAGGCGAATTAACAAACAATTTAGCAAACTAGGTGAACTAGATGGGCATATAAAAAGAGAAAAAGAAAAACTCGTTGAGGCTGATGACGCCAACTTAGGGCCTGATATTAAAGAAAGAATAACCCAAAGACTAAAAGATCTTGAACAAGAGAGATCAGCAAGACTAGAAGTGACGACTACTAACCGAAACCTATTACGAACTCAAGTGAATAGAATAAGAAAACTATCGAAAAAATTTTATATGAAGACGCAACGCTAGCAGAACGAATAAGAACATTGTTTAGAGAGCAGGAGTCACATTAGCAAGCGTTATAACTGCCTTAGGATTTGCAATAAGTACACTGGTGATGGCTATTACAGGCGGTGGTGGGGGGCAAAGTCCAGTGCATCCGCCGCCACTCGTCCTGATAAATCATGGGTAAAAAAACAGCTTGATCATCTTGCGAATTTATTAAAAAAATTAGCTGGTAAAGCTATAGACGCTTTACCAGGAATATTGGGAGTATTGTCAGCTGGCTTTTGTCTACTGCAAGCAAAGTAGTTGGCTTTAAAGGCCGAGCACTTATGGACATTAGTTCTCTTAATAGTTGGGTTACTATTTAGTAAGATAAAGACCAAGTAATCCTAGGCCAGTTAATCCAAGAACAAGCGCTGTCTTTTCATATTCATGGTCATCGCGAACAGAGTCTGCGAGCTTTGCTGAGTCTTCAATGACTTTGGGGGTTTGGACTTCGGGAATTAGATGACTTAATCTTGGGTGATTTGTTTACTGCTTGTAATATTACTGGCTCAGAATTTATGTCGTTTTTCCCCAACCTTCTGTTCATTGCCTGCTATAAGAATTTCATTATTATAGTTTATTATTATTCCACCTGGAGTCTGAGGTCAGAAGGCAGCATGTATAAACCAGTGCCAACAGCAAAGTCTACTTTCGATCTTGCGTATTGTAAAACATTTTGGTATCTTTTAATACTTGAAGGTAAATCAACTGTAGAATTAATGGCTCCTCTAAATTTGCTAAGTATTGTTTTTGCGCGTCAAAGCCAGTAGAAGGATCAGTTATGCTCGATCTTGCCTGTGCTTGCGAACCTAGCAAACACCAAACGTAAGTACGAATAGAGTCGTTTATTTTTCTATTCCCCGCCCTAGTTAGGCCCTTAGAAGTGTCTAAGATAAATGTTGTCCATGCTGTTTTAATGCTCTTGCTCTATGGACCAGGCTCAACAATTTTTGAAAGGAGAACGCCGGTCAAAGTTATACTTTCTGTGCGTGCCCTGAAAATAAATGACGCCTATGCCATGATTATGACCAACTTTTGTCTAAAGTCTGTCTTGATGTTAATATTGAATTCGTTACAGATCCTTTCAAAAGCCTTCATGTCTATTCTGTTGCTGAGTGGATTAAACGGTTTGTCATTTGGCAATGGCGCTTGCAATTCAGCCAAAAACGTCTGAAGGTGTAATAGAAATGAATCGGTACACTGACCTCACCAAAGGATCATGGTGATTTAAATGATCAGCATACGCCACTCCACACCCAGTTGATGCGCAAAACACAGCAAAGTTTAACTGGTTCTGATAAAACTGCATCGGATACTAAACCACGCTTTCTGGATGTGCTCGCTTCAATAGGGGGGTTAAGATATCTGCTTAAGGAGTACACACCTTTTATGAAAAGAGGCAGTCTGGGTCACAGCAATGTCAAGAGTATCAGTTGCTATATTTTTAAGATTGTAGTGCGGCCCAACAAATATTTTTCTCCAGTATATTTGAAAGCACTCATTTTTAATTTGTTTTAAAAAAATGTTTGTAACAATAACAACTCAAGACCGTCCTTCGTTTTTAGAACATGCTATGATAACAATTGCGGGGCAAAACGGTCGCGCTCCATGAAATATTTTACAAAGTCGTATGGTTTAATATAACTGAAGCCAAGGGGAATAATAAGATTACAAATATGAAAAGGAAACAAACGACGTTAACAGTTAACAATACCTGATGGTTATTACGGTTTTGCTCACTAAAAGAAGCAATGAGTAACTTAGACTTACTCTTAAACTTAACAATGCAAATCTAAAAACAATATTAACATTCAAACCTGAAGAAGCAAAATACGATTTTGATAAAGACTAGCTAAAATGCTAGGCTTTACAACTAGCAATCTACCCACTCATAGTTTTAGTGTTTTCGCCAGATGAAACTACGTTTGAGGGGGAAAGTCCGCTCAATCTTGCATTACATTCATTACTCTATGTTCATTTGGATGAGCTAAGCACTGATGAAAACTTATATGATGGAAGGCCCCTCAAACTGTTTTAAAGACCTTCTGCCGTCAGGGAAAGGCTGCAATATTGGCGATTATGAAATTATACCAATTCCCTAATTTACAGTTTAAAAAGATTAGTTTTGTGGGAGGGTCGGATCATTTATAAAAAAATCAAAGACAAAACGGGGAAAGTCCTAAATGTGATAACCTTCACATTGTTTTGGAAATAAAATACTACGCTAACTAAAAAATAAATGTCGCGTGGGGGGGGGGCCAGAAGAAACCAGGATTACATTCGCCCTGTTGAGTGTATAACCTAGAATTAAAAGACCTTGCAGAACGTTGCGGACTTTGAACAGAACTGTGAGATAGGCACTTTGTTATGGGTTGGAGTACACTAAAGATGGTGATTATTAACGCGAAAGAGGTTAGCGACAGTAAACAAGTTTTCCTAAACTAGAACAGCTGCGCAATCTAGAGGCAAATAATGATTGCCAGAATGAATAAAAAATAGTTCAGAAAACCTGACCTCAAATTGCACTTAGAACCATTATTAGAATGGGAAATAAAATTTGAATTCATAAGCCCATTTACATATTTTTTAGCCGTCAAAAAAGTTTCAGAAAGGCATTAAAAACTCTGCCCTTAAACATGTAAGTCCATATGCCGACGACAATATCGAAAGAAATTGAAATAAACGCCGTAAGGAGAAAAAGCAGTACATCCGCCACAGAAAAGAAACAGTTTTAAAAAAAGCATCTACATAAATTTAACAGTTCTTTCCAGCAGAAAATTAGGAGAACACGTTCACAATGAAATTAGAAATTCTGTCTTTTAAAAGAGTGGAGAGGGATGGGGGTTGTGGGCGTTAGTGATGACCTTATAATAAAAGGAATTAATATAGCTGAGGCAAAACTTAACGTTAAACGCCATAACGATTGTTGACTACGTTCTTCAACAATGGTGAGGATATTAAGAACAAAACAACCACAACAAAATCACTGATGAACGAAAATAGAAACAATCTAACAGAACTGAATTGGAATAATCTTACCCATTTAGGCCTCGTAGGTTTTATTAATACTGAAACAATTTTTGAAGGAGAGTATATAAAATAATAACTCGGTGATTAGATTAAATTCTGTTATAAAACTAATGGAGCCAGTTTACAACTTATTATGATAAAAACCCCTCATAGTTCAATTGATTAGTGGGCAGACTGGTTGTGGAAAAACAATATTTTGTCCCTAGACCTTATTTTAAACGAGTTTATCGTTATAATATTAATCATATTGTGGATTTTCTGTTCCAAACACTTAAATGGAACAAAAGCATATCATAAAATAGAAGGTTTATATGGAACAGATTGATGAAATATATTTGATGATCCCAGCAATAAACTGAGTTAAAGTTCTAGAACGCTTTTTTAAATTTGTTTGAGGGAAACGCAGACGCTATTGATTATAGATGACTGTTCAGCCAGAAAAAACATAGTTAAAAAGAGAAACACTTTGACGAAACTTAGCTTTCAGCGGAAGACATGCTCGGATAAGTTGTGGATTTTATGTCAAAATAAAAACACAGTTTTTAAAAGACTTAATGATGAGAAACAGTTAAAGACTGTATGTTATTTCACATGAAAAGACAAGACTCATTTGAAGAATGTTTGGCGCGAAAATGATGTTATTGAAACGACCAAGAAAAACATAGGATTAAAAACAAAAACTAAAATCTGAAAAGTTTAAGTAAATAAGTATTAAAAACGGATAACCCTGCACAGTATGTTTGTTTGTAGAAATCGTTATTTTTTTGGATAATTGAAGTCTAACCTTGGCAGAGAACAGGGAAACACGTCAATCCTGGGTTACTTTCGCCGAAACTGGGTGAGGGCGAAGATGGCCCAGATTGTGTTTCCCTGTTCTCTCTCTCGTTTCGCGGAGTACCTGTTTAGTTCTGTCTGTTTTGTATTCATTTAGTTAGTTTGTCGTGTTTGTTTGTGGGGGGTTGGCTGGGTGACTCTAGCGTGAAGGGAGTCTTTTTGTGGCCTGAGGGAACATCCGGTGTGACTCGGGAGTCGAGGTGAGACCGAGGGGAGTCGACCGCGTCCAGACCTCCTTCCGCCGGGTACCTCACGCAGGTACGGCCGTAAGTCTTGCCTTTCTGTTGCCGCTCAGTCTTCCATTCCTATTTTGTATTTAGCCAGTTTTGTTTTTTTTTCTCTACCGGGTTTATTGAGTACAGGGGTTGTATCGGACGTTAGTGTCCCTTTGTTTTTTCCTCTCTCCGGATTCCGTCTGCCAGTTTGTTTGTTTTTTTTTTTCCGGCCAGCCCCACCGCACTGTTGCTCGTGCTGTGGAGTGCGGTGTTGCCAGAGTGGGGCAGCCGGACATAGTTTTTGTTTTGTTTTTTTTTCGGTGAGCCCCACCGCACTGTTGCTCGTGTTGTAGAGCGCGGTGTTGCCAGAGTGGGAGCAGCCGGAACTTGTCCGCACACACGCACACACACACATACACACATATACACACACCCTAAAATATTTGTTTTTCAAGTGGAATTGTCTTTCCCCTGTATTTGATAACTGTAGGATATAGTTGTCATGGCAACGTCCGGTGCTGGTGGTATGGCTACTCGGGCGTCGAAGAAGAAGGGTCTTCTAAATGTAGTCCCCACTATTAGTACCAGCACATCGACTACGGTGACTTCCACTTATTCCAGTGCTGTAGCCGATAGTCCAGCGAGTACTTTCACTTCTTCTTCACCAGGGATCTTTCTGCTGAGACCCCGACTGGCGCTCGGAAGCGTCAGAGTATAGTGAAGCAACTGTGGGCTTCTGTTGAGTCACAGAAACCGAAGCCCTCTCTTCTCCATGCTTCCCCTCGTAAGGAGTATGCCCCGGGAGACTTTCCTCATGGTAAGGTCGAGACCCAAGGGACGGGTCAGACGGGTCATCCTCCCGTGTCGGGAGTGGTGAACCCCGCCCAGGACATCACCTCCGTCCTGATGTTTCTGGAGCGACAGCGACGGGAGGATGAGGCCCTCCGTAGGGAAGAGGTTGTCAGGCAGGAAGCCCTACGTAAGGAAGAGCGTAGGGAAGAGGCTGCTCAGCGTAGAGAGGAGGCTGCCAGACAGGAGGATCAGCGTAGGGAAGAGGCTGCTCAGCGTAGAGAGGAGGCTGCCAGACAGGAGGATCAGCGTAGGGAAGAGGCTGCTCAGCGTAGGGAAGAGGCTGCTCAGCGTAGAGAGGAGGCTGCCAGACAGGAAGATCGGCGTAGGGAAGAGGCTGCCAGGCAGGAAGCCCTCCGTAGGGAAGAACTAGACAGGATGGAGGCTCTGCGTAGGGAGGAGATGGAACAACTTCTTTCGCGGACTCCCGCGTCTGTAAATCAGGGGTTGATCGACAGGCAGGTGATAGAGTTAGAGGCCCAAAGTTAAAGCTTCCAGAGTTCAGACCTAGCGAGGACATAGATATGTTCTTAGAGCATTTTGACAAGGTAGCTACTTCATACCAATTGTCTGAGGAACAAAAGGCCATGCACCTTTTTTCTGGGTTGTCGGGTGCTGCAAGGAGTGTGTGCTCACTCTAAATGAAGGCGCGTCTTATGCAGACATGCAGTTGGCTCTGCGTAAGCGTTTCCACCTTACCCCAGAGACGTACAGGAGGAAGTTCAGGTCCATGAAGAAGAATAATGACGAGACCTTCGTGCAGTTTGGTGATAGGCTGCGCAAAACGCTAGGGTACTGGCGTCAGTTGGCTAAGTTGAAGCTGGAGGATCTGATCCTCATTGAACAGCTCACCAACACTGTGTCCCAGAGTTGAGGATCCGGATAGGCGAGACAGCACCTCAGGATTTCGCGGCTGCGATTCACACCGCTGAGGTGTTTGCTGAAGCTCGCAGGGCTTATGGGCATCGCCCAGATACGGAGAGGAAGCCCTCCACAGGATTTAGTGGCAATAAGGCGCCGACAACTGCTAGCGGGGTGAACAAGGCAGGCAGTTCATCGGGGACCTCAGCACCCCGATTTTGTTTTCTTTGTGGTCGTCCCGCCACATTAGGAAAGATTGCCCTAAAGCCGCTGGTAGTCATGGGGCTAGTCCTTTCCAGCATCCTCGTGCCTCGGCTAACGTGGGTTCCATCCCAGCTTCTGGTGATTCAGAGTGCCCAGTGTTTCTCTCTGTGTGTTGGTTCCTCCTTGGTCGACACCATCAGGGATTCGGGAGCATCAACGATCTTCGTGGATAAGAATTTGGTTTCCCCTGAGGCCCGGCGGGGCGCTAGTTATGATGTGTGCGGGTTGGAGGCTGGTTTTACCTCCACCCGTCCTTCTGTACTTATTCCTATCTCCACCCCCTACTTCTGTGGCGAAGTATGGGCCATCGCGGTGGAGCGACCTCTGTATTCCCTTATCATAGGGAATACTATCACCTTCGCAGACGGACGCAGTCAGTCCGTGTCTACGGATTTTCCCGTACAGGCGTGTGTGGGAGTCACCACACGCGCCAAAGCTAAGAAGCAGGAACAGGAATTGCGTCCCGTTCTTCAGCCGATCTCTAACGAGGTTCTGGCAAGGGCCGATCCTGCTAGCATTATCCGTCTTCAGGCCAGAGACTTGGATGTCCAACGCCTACGACAACTTGTAGATCGTCCCGCTCAGTCTGCCCGACACGCCAAGGTGAGCTTCAAGCTCCACAAGGGGATCCTCTTTAGGGTTTTCACTCAGGCAGATCGTGTGGCCAAGCAACTAGTTGTCCCCCAAAGCTTGAGAGAGTCTGTGCTCCGGCAGGCCCACGATTCCCCCAGGGCAGGTCATATGGGGTCCAAGCGGACTCTCGAGCGAGTAAGACAAGACTTCTTTTGGCCGGAGTGAACTCACAGGTTAGGCAGTACTGCCGCAGTTGCGATGTCTGCCAACGGACAACGCCTAAGGGTCGCTTGAAGCGTGTTCCCTAGGGTCAGTGCCTCTGGTTGGGGAGCCATTCAGCAAGGTTGGGGTCGACCTGGTGGGACCCATTAATCCTCCATCCGATCGCGGTCACCGCTACACTTCGGTAGTGGTAGAATCTGCGAGTCGATACCCAGAGGCTGTCCCGCTTAGGACTATCGATGCCCCTACTGTTGCTGAATCTCTCAGGCAGATTTGGACGCGCACTGGCGTGCCAAGAAGAAGTACGGCCGGAAGTTTGTACTGGAGAGCGATCATCATCCTCTCCAGTGCCTGGACCGGATCCGGCCAGTCAGTCGTCGACTCATGAGTTAGGCAGTGGAACTGCAGAGTCATGCGTTCACTTTCCGTCATATCAAGGTTCCTGTAATACGGATGCTGACTATCTTAGCCGAGCTCCGTAGTCAGCACATTGGAAAATCAGTCAGGGGGACACTTCCCCTCAACCAGGGTCATATCCCCTTTGGTCTCTGTATCAGGTGTAGTGACAATTTTCACTTCAGTGATGTTAACGTAGTGAATCACCAATGGTTCGGATTGTTTACTTTCATGGTTGGAAGGTTTGCTTAGTTGTTTGATAAATGTAGTATTATGCATTTCCCTGTATGATTCTATCGTAGAATGTTTGTATTGGATTCCTCGTACTCTGTCGAGCACAGAGAGTTGGGTTCGGTCCCATTGTTGTGAATTTGCACATGCGTCAAGGTTCAAAGGAGCACTGTATCTCAGAGAAACAGATGCTTTTAGAAGGGGGGTTTGTCACGAGTTTGTCACGAGGCCTACGACGTTTTGACCCATCTAGGGTGGCGGAATTACTCATTTATTTATTGTCGTTGCTGTTGTCGTGTATCCCTCCTTAATGTGGCTTGTGGTGCGGTTGCACCTTGGTGTAGTTCAGCTCAACTTCGGTTTGCTTTCTCTCTCTCTCTCTCTAATTCCACTGCCCGTGCTATTCATCCTGCAGGTTCATGGGTGGCTGGTACCTTTCTCTCGAACTTGCTGTCTATCGGCCTCTCGCCTGTCTTTTTACCTGTCGCACGTGCTTCATTTCTTTTAGTTTGAAGTATGCTCACTCTGTGACGCAGCGTGGCATGTTGGCCACCATCGCTGAGGGAGGTTAGCTCTTCACTCGAGCGGAAGATGTCTCTGGGAGCGCCTGCTCCGGTCTTGGTTCCTTCACCGTATCATCGAGGTACAGTCGGTATCTTCAGTTCCTACAGTCGGCCTGTAGGAGAGGGACATCACTTCTTCTTTTTCCGCACCTGTGCCTCTGTCCTCTCGACTGGACAGAGGGCAGAGAGAGTCGTTTGACCCGTCTCTTCTGGTCACCCACGGGTAGCTGGTAAGCATCAGTTTCGTGGTTTGTTTGTTTTGGTTTGTTGTTGTTAGCCCGGGTTAGTCTTCTCTTTTGCGCAATTTTCTTTTGTTTTCGAAATTGTAAAAGAAATATTGTTTGAGACCTTTTCTCTGGTTAATTCAATCTTTAACCTGGCCATTCTAAATTATATCCAAAATTCTTTCTCCTGTTTTTGCATCTGGTGATGCGGTAGTCGGTGGGGATGGGAGAGGAACCTGGTGATTCAGGGTTGGAACTTGCTTGGTCTCGCTCGTCCGCCCCTGTCACATTCGCCGGACTCTTATTCTTCGGCCACCGTCTGTTTGTGTGTGCAAGGAGAACGAGTTTTTTATGTTCGAGAGTGTGCGTACGCATGATTTGTCGTTCGGATGCGTGGTTGGAGATTTGTGTTATTTTGAAATGTGGCTATAAAATGTGACAATTATGCCATTGAATTATTATTTGCAAATGTGGTGGCAGTTATTAAGCGATGGTCGCTGTGTTGGTTTAATTTCCTAAGAAAGGAAATTGTTAAACGTGAGTGAGAGAAGGGTGAAGATAATTCATATTGTTTTATAGCCTGTTGATTTAATGCAGTCCTTACCTGCTTCATGTGAGAAGACTTTAACGATTTGATCGGTTTACTGTGTTATGCTCAGGTCTGTGTTGAGCTGGGCTGTTGGTGCGTTTGATAGACTTCCCTCGCCCATCATGCGAGTGGCTGTTAAGATTTAGCAGCATGGGTCAGACTGTACTGACGGCGGGGTTCCAGTACCCTTCCTTCTTTCTTCCTTCTTTCTTCCTTCTTTCTTCCTTCTTCCTTCCTCCTTCCTTCTTCCTTCCTCCTTCCTTCTTCCTTCCCTCCCTTTCTCCTCTCCTCCCAGCTACGTTTTCCCCCCCCCCCCCCCTTTCGGGGCTTCACCCGGAGTACGGACTGGATGGTGCCACGTGCTGGTTGAGGCCACGCTCTGGCTGAGACCACGGACTGATGGTGCCACGTGCTGGTTGAGGCCACGCTCTGTTGAGACCACGGACTGGATGGTGCCACGTGCTGGTTGAGGCCACGCTCTGGCTGAGACCACGGACTGGATGGTGCCACGCGCTGGTCGAGGCCACGCCCTGGTCGGGACCGCGGACTGGTAGAGGAGCCCGCCGTCTTGACTGGCCGGCCCTGACCCCCGTCCAGGACCTCCAGTAACAGCGCCACGTTTCCCCCCCCCCCCCCCCCCCCCCCCCGGGACACGCTCTTCACTGCCTGCTTGTGAGTCGAGGGTGTCGGCTTTGAGCGACTCCCTGCGAGAACCGACCCGGTTCGGAGCACCTAGTGCGACAGGGTGCTCCCAGTAGACTTGACAGAGGCAGGGGTGTGGACGCACTCCATGGTGTTAGAAGGGATCGATGCTGGAAATATTTCTTTATAATTGTGTATATGTCATATGTGTTGGAATGCTGTAATTGTGATTGTGTACGTCGTATGGTGAAATGTTTATTTATAATCGTGCATGTTGTGGGTGTTGGAGTGCTTGATTGTGATTGTGCATGTTGTGTGCGTTGGAGTGCTTGATTGTGATTGTGCATGTTGTGTGTGTTGGAATGCTTATTTTGCTGGTGTGAATAAATGGGGTGTTGTATCGTAATCTTTATTGTGTGGTCTCTTGCGGGGCGTGTGAGGTCAGTCACTCCCTTCACTCCCACCTAGACCGATCCTGTCAGGGCAGACCTCCAGGGGTCGGTCGTGACATTGGCAAAGATTTGAACTTTAAAACAAAAAAATGTGTGTGTGCGTGTGTGTGTGTGTGTGTGTGTGTGTGTGTGTGTGTGTGTGTGTGTGTGTGTGTGTGTGTGTGTGTGTGTGTGTGTTGAGTGTGTGTGTGTGCGTGTGTGTGTGTGTGTGTGTGTGTGTGTGTGTGTGTGTGTGTGTGGACAAATAAACACAAAGTTGCACACACACACACACACACACACACACACACACACACACACACACACACACACACACACACACACACACACACACACTCACACACACACACACACACACACACACACACACACACACACACACACACACACACAGAGCTGAGCACGCACACAAGCACTCTATCTAAATTGCTCTCTCTCTCTCTCTCTCTCTCTCTCTCTCTCTCTCTCTCTCTCTCTCTCTCTCTCTCTCTCTCTCTCTCTCTCTCTCTCTCTTTCTGTCTCTGTCTTTGTTTGTCCCTGTCTGTCTCTGTCTGTCTCTGTCTCTCTGTCTCTTTCTCTCTCTCTCTGTCTATCTATCTCTCTGTTCTGTACAGGAATCTGACTACAAGCACAATGCTGTGTCTTCCGGTCTTCATCATCCTTCTTCTGTTGGCTTCACCTGCAGCTCCAAACCCTGGTAAGATGAGTTTTGTTTTCAGGACTGTACAGGGATGACGGCCTTGCCGCTCTGAATGACAACCCTAAGAATATTGAAAATTAGAAAAAAAGAATTGTGTAAAATTTTCCACAACCAAAACTTAAAAATCACCATAGAAGCAAACAAAAAGATGGTGAACTATTTAGACATAACGTTATACCTCAACCAACACACATATAAACCATACAAGAAACCAAATGATACGCCTGTCTATGTAAACATCAAAAGCAATCGCCCACCCTCCATACTGAAAACAATACCCAAAAGCATAAATAAAAGACTATCCAATTTGTCATGTAACGAAACAGTATTCAACAATGCTACAGCTGAATACCAAGAGGCGCTACATAAAAGTGGCTACAACTACAAACTACGATACGATCCAGACAAAGATGCAAAAAGATGCAGAAAGAACAGGAAAGGGAATATCATATGGTACAATCCCCCATATGATGCAAGAATTAAAACAAATGTAGGGAAAGAATTCTTTAAAATCTTGACATCATCTTTCCCAAAAGACCATAAATTATTTAAGATAGTCAACAAAAACAACATCAAATTATCATATTCATGTATGCCGAATCTTAAAAAAGCCATCGATTCAGCAAACAAAATGAAAAGCAGCACAGAGAAAAAGGAGGTAACGAAAGGAAATCTTGTAACTGAACCAAAAAGGAACAGTGTCCCCTAAGCAACAAATGCCTTTACAACAACATTGTGTACCAAGCCACTGTAACATCAGAGAACAAAAAAGAAACATATGTAGGTATCACTGAAAATCAATTCAAAACTAGATATTCAAACCACAAACAATCATTCAACAGAGAAAGATATAAAAACCAAACAGAATTGAGTAAATACATTTGGAAACTTAAAGATAAAAACATAGACTACAACATATCTTGGAAAACCTTAAAAAGAGCAGCACCATACAACAACATTTCCAAAAATGTAAGCTGTGCCTTACAGAGAAATACATTATACTATGTAAACCACAGTTGGCAACTCTAAATGTTAGAACAGAAATGGTTAACAATTGCAGACACAGATGGAAGTTCCTATCAGTGAATAAAACCAACACCTGAGAAACACATGTAGCACGGGAAAAATACAACAGCAAGCCAGCTAGCTATATTATATATATATACGTGGCACTGGCAATACAAGCTCATCACATCCTGACGACCGCACAGCGTAAAACAAATTTGTAGATGATTTTAGCAGCTTGATTTTAACAGTATGTGCTTGTGCTTGCTAAAGGCTCATTTTGAGAAGCATTTATTTTATTTTTCCCCATTCATCCACTCAAGCACATACTGTTAGTTAGCAGAATTATCTACCACTGCAGATATGAATGCTTGTTTCCCCCTATTTCTTCAATCTAAGACGCAAGAGCAAGCTTTGTTTATAATTGAATATTTATTGCAGTCATTGTAACACCAAGCTGCTCTGTAAGTTGCTGGAATGGTGCTCGGTACTTGTCCTTGGAAATTATTAGTTCATTGTATTTTAGTCCCTTGTGGATTCATTCCAAGAAATGGCCCTCAGCACTTGTGTCTTAAGAGGTTATCTTTTTATATTTTCTACTTTTCACAAGAAAATGTAGCTTGTTTTGCTCTTTCATGATTTTCTTTTGCTTCTTAGGTGGCACCTTTGGTTGGTTTTTTGAAAACTCAACAAACATACTACGGTATTGCACACCAGCTTTTTCTGGGATAGCATTCTTCTTAAAACCGAAAAGGCAGAGGAGTCAAATTACCACTTTCCGCGGTCACTGAGGAGAAACAATCAGGTTTCGAGATATCGGTGTCTGACCAGGAGTTGTATGTTAGGGGGTTTCCTCCCCATTGGAGACTGTCTCCCTCTTGGAGACTATAAGCTTGCTAAAGGCTCATTTTGAGAAGCATTTATTTTATTTTTCTCCATTCATCCACTCAAGCACATACTGTTAGTTTGGCAGAATTATCTGCCACTGCAGGTATGAATGCTTGTTTCCCCTATTTCTTCAATCTAAGACATAAGAGCAAGCTTTGTTTATAATTGAATATTTCTTGCAGTCATTGTAACACCAAGCTGCTCTGTAAGTTGCTTGAATAGTGTTCGGTACTTATCCTTGGAATTTATTAGTTCATTGATATATATATATATATATATATATATATATATATATATAACAGAGAGTTTAAAAACCACAACAGACAAGATAAAAAGATTTCCAAAATTTTCGGCTTTAATGCCTTCCTCAGTGGTGCGTATATATATATATATAAAATACATATATATATATATATATATATATATATATATATATATATATATATTATATATATATATATTAAAAGGAAACACAACGCACTTAATGTCATAATATTTTGCCAAATTTTCGGCCATGCGGCCTTCTTCTGGGGCTTGTTTATTGACAAGGTAAGAACGTCATAAGTATTGACGCATTTGAACATAGTTGTCATAGCTATGACGTCAGTGTTTCTGCTATTTAAAAGAAAAAAATTGAGATTAAGAGATGAAGTTGGAAAAAAAAAAGACGCACATATACACGTACACACTCATACACACACACTTACGTGCACACACACACACACACACACACACACACACACACACACACACACACACACACACACACACACACACACCACACACACACACACACACACACACACACACACACATGTACGTGTCTCTCTGCCACCGAGACCACCAGAGAACCAAGTCCCTCTGCCACAGGGACCATTCCATAACAGTATTTACACAAACACACATATACACACGCGTGCAGGTCACATAAAGAATTCCACCCAACCACATCATGCCCCCCCCCCCCCCCCCCTCCCATAAGTTAACCAAGACTCCCCCGTCTCCACTCTGCAAATCAGTGTCCATCGGAATCAAGGCCGTTGAGTCCCAAAGGATAAACTGTCTTTAGTTTATTCTTCCAGAAATCTTCTCTTCTCTGTCTTGCGGTTTTGTTCAGGCTGTTGACCTTTTCCACCACAATGCATCTCATGTTCTTCAGAGAGTGTTCAGGTAAGCTGAAATGATTGTTGACATGAACACATGCACCTTTGTTCAACTTGATGTTAGACCTGTGCAGATAGAAGCGATCTTTCAGTGTCAGCATAGTTTCACACCATGTACTGTGTACTCTGACAGTTGGTGCAGTACAGCATGTAGACGATATTGCTGCTGTCACAGGACAGTCGATGACGGATGGTAAATGTCTCTCCTGTCTGCATACTACTGAATGTTCTGCTCTCAACTAGATGGTTTTCACAAACCACACAGTGTTCAGCTGTACATTTGAAGCATCCAGCATAGATGTCATCTGGAATCGGGAGAGCTGATGGCATGAGCAGATTTCTCAAAGACCGCGATTTTCTTTCGGCTAGTATGGGTTGGGAAGGCATAGCCTTCCGCATTTTCTGGCTCATGTGGAGAAGAGGTTGGAGTTCTGCAAACCAAGAACGGAATGGGGGATTAGAGGGGTTGTGGGTGATGATGAATGGAACTCGGTTGTGTTGCCTGTCTTCCGTCTTATAGCTGAGAGTCTCGTGTCGAGGAACATGGCTGGCTTTGGTTTTTGCCTCCTGGATGGTCACAGGGCTGTATCCTCGCTGGAGAAAATCACGTTCCATATCCTGGCAACGAGACTGGAAGGTTGGCATGTCAGAACAGAGCGGCGGAGGCGCAGGAACTGGGCATAAGGAATGTTTTTGATGGTATGGTAAGGGTGGCAGGATGAATGGGCCAAGTATGTACGAGCATCTGTAGGTTTGGAATAGAGGTCTGTGTACAGATAACCTCGCTTCAGATGGATGAAGATGTCCAAGAATGGCAGTGATTTCTTAGAATAGTTTGTAGTTTATATATATATATATATATATATATATATATATATACCAGTTTAAAACAAGGTTTTAAAATGAAAAAGTTAAAACCGACAAAATTGTTTCGAGCTGAAGAGAGCATTCAGCTCGAAACAATTTTGTCGGTTTTAACTTTTTCATTTTAAAACCTTGTTTTAAACTGGTATGTCGCTCCCTACGTGGTTGAGCACTTTTGGCATTCTGAGTGGCGTTTTAACTCTGGTTTTATATATATATATATATATATATATATATATATATATATATATATATATATATATATATATATATATATACACACAATGGTAGTAAATACCAGCAAAGATTTAAAAAAAAATGCTCAACCGGACTGGGAGCAACATTTGTTAAAAGGTAAGGTTTAAAACTATCTACAGCGCTGTTTCATGCAATGCAATCA
>JAFLJL010000674.1:0-32500 GCA_018398815.1 Conus ventricosus | reverse complement strand
TGTCTTGGAAATTGCACTCATTTTCTACAGAGTGTAGGCAGTGACGAATTGGTGATAGTTCAATTAATTCTGATGATCTAAAACTGCTTCCACATCTTTTTATGTGTGCTTTTTGTGACATTTTCCGTTTCGGTAGGTCGTCTGCAAGTACAACAATATTGTGCTCCTTTTCTCCAGTCATGGCAGAGAAAAACTCATCATGGTCAATGTAATCATTATAATTACCTAGCTTTAGAGTGACTTCTCTTCTGTATTGAATGTTCAACCTGTATACAAAGAGTGGTCAGATCGACTAATAAACGATTGCATGGCAATGTCTTTGTGGATCGATTTGTGTTGTTGTTGTTGTGCCTGATAGATGCAGGAGAGATACGTGTGAGACTCGGTGTTGTGTTTCTGGTGTGTCCACTGAACTTAAATATACATCGCTGTCATGGAGCAGAAGTTGAAGTATACGGTGTAAAAGGAATTCGTGCTCGGATTCCTGAAGTTGATTCGCCATTGTTTGTTTATGCAGACACATTGTACTGCTCAAAGATAACGAGCGATTTATGTGCTGCATATTATCCGTTACAAACTAGACACAACACGTTTCGACCTGTTGGTCTCTTTCAGGCAGGACAAATAAGATTCAAACTAATGAAAATAAAGGACAAACGAACAGTCACGTATCTAGAGAGGGCATTCACAATGCTTTTAAGCAGGACAAATAATATTGGAAACAATGAAAGCAAAGGATCAAATAAAGGTCACTGATCTAAATGACGGTTTGCTGGTCCATTGTGTTGAATTGGAAGCTATTTGTCAATAACTGTTCGTCCTTTATTTTCTTTGTTTTGAATGCCTACATTGCAGAGACAAAAGAAGTCTCTTTACGTGCACACCAAAGTACCCCCTCACGTTTTTACCCAGAAGCGCTGTATACAGTATTTTCACTTTCAAACGTTTAATTTTCTCTTTTCATGCACAGCCACAATGTGCTTTTGCTTTGCCACCAGAAAGTAACAAAATTGTCTTTGGTCTCTGTAATCATAATACAATGAGTGACTCTTCCTTCCAAACTGTCAGTATTCGAAATTGACCATCACAAGCCCTTTATTCGAGAGCACAAAATCACAGACGGAATATGTGGTAGCTCAGCTGGCATGAATGCAGTGGCCAAGAAGTCATCAACTAGACCGCTCTTTGCAATGAAGATGCCACACTCTTCATGGAAGTCACTTCCATGGCAGCACAAAATCGATACCCCCCCAGAGCTGTATTCGATTGAACACGACAAGGGACAGGAACACACGAAAATGAACGGAGTTTGAAGGCATGGGACAAAGCCATGGCTGTCTGTCGTATCACACCCACCACATCTCCTCCGTCTGTCCATTGGAGTTTGGAATCGGTCTGCAGCCAAATCAAACATCAAATTAAATTGAAACCTAATTTCCAATACTATATCTAAAGTGACTCATGCTCATAATTGCAGTCCTTCCTCAATAGAACAAACTTTCTTTCTAACGACGAAAAGCTGTCAACCCCTCAAACCAAAAGCTACTTTTCAAACCCGTGTAGATTTTACTTCACATCGTACGTGCAGAATTCAATGACCTCTCCCTAACATGAACTTTCCAGTTAAACTCTCATATCATCATGATTCTTTTTCCTGTTAACTTTGTAAACAATTCAGTCTAACAGGAAAATAATATGCAAGTACTGTCTGCACCTTCACAGCTGGTGTGTACTCCAACTGTCAGTGATCATGACATTGTGTACTCCAACTGTCAGTGATCATGACATTGCGTACTCTAACTGTCAGTGATCATGACATTGTGTACTCCAACTGTCAGTGATCATGACATTGTGTACTCCAACTGTCAGTGATCATGACATTGCGTACTCCAACTGTCAGTCATCATGACAGTTTTGTACTCCAACTGTCAGTGATCATGACATTGTGTACTCCAACTGTCAGTGATCATGACATTGCGTACTCCAAAATGTCAGTCATCATGACATTGTGTACTCCAACTGTCAGTGATCATAAATTGTGTACTCAAAACTGTCAGTGATCATGACATTGCGTACTCCAACTGTCAGTCATCATGACATTGTGTACTCCAACTGTCAGTGATCATAATTGTGTACTCCAACTGTCAGTGATCATGACATTGCGTACTCCAACTGTCAGTCATCATGACATTGTGTACTCCAACTGTCAGTGATCATAATTGTTTTACTCAAAAATGTCAGTGATCATGACATTGTGTAGTCCAACCGTCAGTGATCATGTGTAGTCCAACTGACAGTGATCATGTGTACTCCAACGTCAGTGATCATGTGTACTCCAACGTCAGTGATCATGTGTACTCCAACGTCAGTGATCATGTGTACTCCAACGTCAGTGATCATGTGTACTCCAACGTCAGTGATCGAACACTACCCAGCACATGTAGTAACCACATCGAAACAAAAGCAATTCTCGTCCCTTACCAAGCAAGTTTCCTCCAATATTGTGATGAAAAAGCAGTCTATTACAACTCAAAAAAAGAACTCTTCATACAAATACAGTAGCTGTTCATTCCTGGCAAATTGTTCAATGCACAACTTCACCCTGTGGTGAAAGGCAATCTGCTCAAAGGCAGCCACAGACCAAACAGTATACTTTAACATCGGCGTTGTTGTTACTTCTGAACAAGACAACTGGAAACTGATTTTGAGAGCACTTGCTGAGCAATTCAATGCTTAGATTGTCCCATTCACAGAATGACACGTAAAACAGACACAGGCCATCAATACAATTTACTCCTCAAAATTGACAACCTTCATCCCTGATGAAGTTCCCACTGTGAGACAAACAGGAATTTTAGACGGGATCACATGCATTCATTCAGGGATCACATGCATTTATTCAGGGATCACATGCATTCATTCGGGGATCACATGCATTTATTCAGGGATCACATGCATTTATTCAGGGATCACATGCATTTATTCAGGGATCACATGCATTTATTCGGGATCACATTTCATTTATCTTTATCTGACATGACATGCATTTTTTTTCAAAGTAAATTTTCCTTTCTCAGTCTTGAGTGTTCAATATGCATACACATTCTGATCGACTAATAAACACTTGCATGGCGCTGCTTTTGTTGAGAAAGCGTGTTTGTTGCTGTGTTTGATAAATAAATGCATGACACAGATGTGTATAACTCTGTGTTGTGATCCCAGATAAACTAAAGTTACAGTTACAATGCTGTCGTGAAGCCGAAATGAAGATCACGTTGCTTGAGAACTTCATCCTCGGGTTCCACAAATTAATACATCACTCGTCACTTGTGCGTGGAAACAAAATGTGAAACTCAAAGCCAAGAAACGAAATATACACTGCTCAGTTTTAACTTTATATTGCTCTGTATTGAATGATTTCACCCTTACACTATACGTCTGGACAGAAAACAACCACTGCATGTCAGAGTCAGAGGACTGCAATACCCCAGTGTCACCTACCTACCTACCTACCTATCTATCTATCTATCTATCTATCTATCTATCTATCTATCTATCTATCTATCTATCTATCTATCTATCTGCCGTGTGTTTTGTCTGCCGTTTGTCTGTCTGTCTATCTATATATATATATCTGACTGTCTGTCTGTCTGTCTGCATGTTTCTCTCTCTTCTCCCCTCCCCTCTCTCTCTCTCTCTCTCTCTCTCTCTCTCTCTTCTCTCTCTCTCTCTCTTTAGCTAGATAGCTAGCTAGCTAGCTAGCTAGCTAACTAATTATGTCTTCCTATCTATTATGTATCATCTATCTGTCTGTCTGTCTGCAATATGTTATTTGTATTTACCACTGAAGCATTCATTTTCTACGGAACTTTGACTGTAGGCCACTCCGTTGCCCGGGGAATAATTACACTGCACACAAAAGCAATAGGGTGGTGAGGGTAGGGGGACAAACCCGAACCATTTAAGACTTGATCCATGGCCCAGGATTATCTCCCTTCGGAGGCCAGTGTGTGATCCGCTAGGCCTTCTGATTCTCTCTATATACACAATACACCCCTGTGTGTTTCTTGTGTCTTGTCCCCTCATTATATTGGTCAGTGTGTGTGATCAAAGACTGTACGCCTACGGAAAGACGGTTCACTCGCTGAGCGGTTACTCTGTCCGCAGTATTAGCCACAGTGAAGCGGCTGAGCGCCGTGCCGCGAGCAGGCTTTGCCTGCCACTCCCACTTTACCGGGCATAACACAGCCGACTGGCAGATCTGGAAAGTGATGGAACAGAATGTTTTACACGTTTCGTGTTCTCTCTGTCTCATCTGTCTGTGTGTGTGTGTGTATGTTGTTTGTGTGTGTGTGTGTGTGTGTGTGTGTGTGTGTGTGTGTGTGTGTGTGTGTGTGTGTGTGTGTGTGTGTGTATGTTGTTTTTGTGTGTGTCATGGTCGCTAAGCGGATGGCCCTACCACCCCTACCCACGCCTATTACACACTAGAGTAGACAATACAGCCACTAACACAGCTTTACAATCATGCGCACTTCTTTATTTCACACACACACACACACACACCATGGCGCCACCACTCACGTCCATCCACAACCACACACCGGTATCCCACTTCTTCACTTTCTCCTCCATCCGGAGCTCCAACTCTGCTTCTCTCGCTATCTTCTCATCCTCATTACGCACCGAGTCTGTGACGAACTTGGCGAGATCTCCCCCAGCTAAACCATCGCCGCTCCCAACTTGGCAAACTTCGCATAAGCCCCCGTCCCCTGTTCTTGATCCACCCCCGCACCTGGTCACTAACCTTAGGTTTGGTATCCGCCGTAGGGGCCTGTTGGATCCATGACACTATCGGGGTCGTACTGCGGATGGCTCGGGTGTGTTTAGACATAGGGTACCCCTACCACCACAGAGCTAGCACGGACAGTATGCGATCTGAGCGCCCTGGAGGTTTCCGACTACGCACTAGCCCCTGAAGCAACCAGCACAAGTACACAATACTCTCAATAAGTCATGCAACAAGCATAACTCACCCACACTTGTGTACCTCATACATATACCGACATGGGCTCCAACCCATACAATATTACCAGTGCACTGTCTGGGCACAGACCCAATCACGTGACACCATATTCCCACCGTCCACTGTGCATGCGCACCAGTTCACATGGATTACCAGTCACAGGCCTCACTGTCTCTGGTAGGTCGCACCCACACGATCACAGTGCACTTGCACCCGCAAGTCCAGGTGCACTCACAGCATACCCTATGCCACAACACTGTGCACCCTCGAGCTTCCACACACAGTCACCTGGGCTTACACTGCTCTTAACCCCACAGGATATCCGAGCACACAGCGTGCACAGTCACGGGCTGGGTACCACTCTACTCACTGGGGTTATACCACATATAAGGGACACAACAGACGCCTGGTTACCCTTCCGGCACTCACCTACACTGTACGGTTATAATCATCACACTTCCAACAACCTCTCAACGTTTATTAATCACTCATACTTCACTCACTCGGTAGCGCCAACCATTTCACACCAACACAAGTGCCTGCCCAATGCCAATGGAAACCTTGCCTGAAGTGAACAGGGACACTACGTACCACCTCCCAGGGTACTGGTACGCTCCCACCAACCCCCACTTACATTTCACACAACGTACACACCGGACACAACACCCCGCTACCTCCCTTCTAGCTACCTATCACCTACCCAGAACCACCTAAGGTACCCCGCATTTCCACCAAAGTGTCACGGTCGCTAAGCCGGACGGCCCTACCACCCTACCACGCGCTTTACACACTAGAGCAGACAACACAGCACACTAACACAGCTTTACAATCATGCGCACTTCTTTATTTCACACACACACACCATGGCGCCACCACTCACGTCCATCCACAACCACACACGGTATCCCACTTCTTCACTGACCCACACTACCCTGCTACGACCCTGAGAACCTTAACCTATGCTAAAGCACCAGTTGCGGTATATCACTGCAACCTAGGGATGCAGAGATAGACGCACACGTGGTGGCTAACTACTAGGGACAAGGACCAACCCAAGGGACTCTAATCTCTAAACTACTACTACCCCCCACCCTTTCCCAGGACTCGCCCTTCTCTTTGACCGGATCACTACCAAACTGGTCGCTGCGTCCCTAAAGGAGGCAACAACAAGTACCTACACTGCGCTGGCCACTACGTCCTAAAGGAGGCAGTAGCTAACACCTCTAACCCTACTGCCTAACGCTACACCCCTTCTACCACAACCATGGAACAACCCATCCCGGCCCGGAAGCTCCAGTCCTCGGCGCTGTACATGGCCCTCGCAGGCTGACACCTCCCCGGAAAATTCTGCACCCCGGCGCTGACCGTGGCTCCTTGCAGACTGACTCCTCCTGCGATGAGCACGATACCAACGCACACACACACCAGACGCCCTCTCGACGGATCCAGGGCTCGACGCCTCCTCCTCTGAGAGCCCGCCGGACCTGAGGGTGAGGGAAGGCCTGGTGCAGCGCCCTCTCACAGGACGCCTGACCAGGGAAAAGTAACAGGTGCCGGAGAACTCCCAGAGAGCCCCGGTAGCAGGAGGGGAGCTGCCTCACAAATGGCAGACGGCTGGGTAGTCTCCTCTCCTGGGAAAACAGCGGGTACAGAAAACCGCCGCTCACCTGCCGGCACGCGGCAGTAGACTGCAGTGGTCTGGCCCCAGTTCAGGACGGAACAGGATACCTGCTGACACAACTGGACAGACAGACGTTCAACCACACCAGTTCTACAACTGGTACAAGTGGCTGCCAACGAAGACGACACAGACTCGGCACAGGCCAGGGCACCCAAACCGACGAGGACCTGGCACTAACTATGACTCGAAGTCACTCCTCAAAAACTAACGGCGCTGCCGCCGCACCTACAGGAGTACGTCCACTCTGACGAACACCAGGGACCGAAGTCAAGCTACCCAACGCATTCCGCCCTGGTCGGAATCAAGCGAACTCTATCACAACACAAAACAGCAATTGGTCAGAGCAGCGTATCCTCCACAGAGCTGACACGCCGACACGGACTAGTTGTTGCTCGTGCAACAACACGACAATTTACCACAACAACTCACAGACTTGACAACACCAACAACAGCCGATATCCTGCCCCGCCTTCTCTGGTGTAGAACCAAAGTAACAAAAGGGTAACAATCGGGAACGAAACCAACCTCCGCTTCCATCCCTTCAACAAGTGAAGATTGGAACTCAAGAATATTGTTATGTCTTATTTTCCCAGCCCCTACCTAGCTAACCTTCCACCTTAACCAAAACCCCAAATCTTACACACGCACGCTCGCACACACACACATATACACATATGCACACGCGCACACGCTCTCTATTTCTGAACTACCATTACTCCAAACACATGGACGGCTGATTTACTACCGCCGATCTGTGACCCCCCCCCCCCCCCCCCGCCCCCAGTAGTAGGGTAAGGGACGTTTCACCCCCCTTTTGGGGATCTCGGGCGGGATCTCCCCGGTGTTGCGCAACGCGGCAGGTGACGGCAGGTGGCGTCGGGGTCAGGTGGTTTTGTTTTTGTTTTTGTGTTCTTGTCAACGGTGAGTCACGCTCGATAATAAAAAAAAAGTTTTTCTTGTTTTGCTGACGTAATGGGGTTTAAAAAAATAGATGGGGGTGTGTCGTGTTGCTACGCGTGTGCGGATCGAATGTGGTTTTGTTTTTGCTGCGTGGGTACGTAGACGTGTTAGAGACGGCGGTGGATGATGCTTAGGATGATGCTGATGATGACAGGGAATCCGTAGACAGGAATAAAAAAGAATGTCAATGTGGGTCGCTAACAGAAGAAGCTTGGATCCAAGGTGGAAACATCCCTTTACCTGTGTGATTGCTGGCCCAACAGGAAGTGGAAAAACTGTTTGGGTCAACAAGTTTATAAATCACATTTATGAAGTAATGACACCACCTCCCGATGAGATTGTGTGGTGTTCGGAGAGTGGCAGTCTGGATATCTCTTTTGAAAGGAGTCACTTTTATCGAAGGGCTACCAAAGTAGAAGAATGGGATGATCAGAAACGACGTTTGGTGGTGATGGATGACTTGATGAGCGAAACGGATAACAGGGTGACAAAATTATTTACGAAGGTACTCATCATCGCAACTGAGTGTCATGTACATCGTGCAGAATCTGTTTGGGAAAAAACAAAGAACAACGGACCATCAGCTTGAACAGTCATTATCTGGTGGTATTCAAGAACCCAAGGAGACTCTCACAGATCACCCATTTAGCTAAACAGATGTATCCGGAAGATTGAAGTACGTTCAGGAAGCTTTTAAAGAGGCGACATCCAAACCCATGGTTATTTGTTGTTTGATCTTCGTCAGGAGACACCGATCATCTCCGTCTGAGAACACATATATTACCCCGACCCATCAAGTCGTGTATGTGCAGAAATGATTTTCGTCTTCAATATGCCATGTTTTACCTGCAACGATATTTTTCTTTTTGGTGGAGAAAGGGAGAGAAGGATGTGTGGAGATTGTATAGCACACTGTGAAGTCTTTGATTACAGTGTACGCTGGAGTAACCCCTCTCCGTCTCGTGGTGGTAGTCCTTCAATGAGACTTTGTGGCTCTTTAAAAGCGAGCGTTCATCTACACACGCGGTTATTTGCGACCGGAACATTGACTCTTCACCATCATGTCGGCACGTATGAGAAGGAATCTACCCATGTTGCAGTTGTTGTGCGGTGCCAAGCTGCTGTTATTAAGGCGGCCCTGAAAGGGGCCTCGCCAGATTGATCAACGCCCTGAGTGAATGTTCCCTCAACATTTTAAAAGGCCACGTGAGACTGACTCCTGCCCAGAAGAAACAGTTGTGCAGATACAAACAGAGCTTACGCTCCCTGGCGAAGAAAGGAACATCCAGCAAGAGAAAGAAGCAGATCTTGCAGAAGGGGGGATTTTCGGTGCCCTCATCAAACTGTCTGGGGTGCTCGGAGGATTACTGGGGGATTGTAACCACATCATGGAGCATACGAAGAAAAATGATTTTAGTGGATCCCGTGTGCTAGACTCTGTTCGCGGACCTCCAGTTCCTGATGCCACATCTGACAGTCTTAGGGACATGGATCAGGCAGATGCGTGATATATTAGAGAACAATGATACAAGCGCGAAGACAAGGCTAATATGTATCATCAGACCCTTTGGAAATATTTGAAACGTTTTGATCAGTTTAAGGAAAAACCACTGGGAGTAGTGACTGTTCAAGACACAACACCCACTCAACCCAACCCGAATCAGAAAACAGAGACTGTTGATGACGCGTCAACTCCACGTGGACGAGCGTGGAGAAGGATGTGTGGAGAGTGTACCAAAACGATGAAAAGCAAAGCGGAGCGACTTTAAACCGCGTTCCAGAATCACCCAGATCTGAAATGGAACCAGCGAGGGGAAATCATGTGGCGAGGACAGCTGATTAAAAACTCGAACCTCGTTTATTTGGTCAATGATGTGCTGAGAAACGACGCCACTTCCAACCCATTGGGTGGAAATCCTTTGCCGCTGCTCTCAGTGATGCCAACATCCCCCAAGGTTTAGTTGGAAACCATGCCATGGAAGTTTATGACAACACAAATACCGGTACCCTGTCCTATTCTTCACAGTCTACGGAAGGACCTGTCCGTGTGGGTTACCTCTTCCCTAACCCGCGTTTTCTACACCATCAATGCCAACACCCCCACCATCACTGAGAAACGTTGCCTTATCATCCTCAAGAAGCCACGAGGTACAGAAGACTCTGACCCGTTGGAAGGGGAGACACCTTTTTCTTGGAAAAAAAAAGCACACAGACGGACCCGGAAACAACAGAGATTAAGCAAGACTGCGCCTTTGATGGCTTGGGAGTCCTACTGACTACACCGAAATGGCTCCGCGGAAAAAATAAGAAAAACATATCGAAACAGAACAGAATGTTGGCGCAGGCTTACTACACACCACAACGCCCTGGATCTTTTGGTGGTGTTCACGCCTTGAAACGTATAACGAAGGCGAAAGAGTCTGTACTCAAAGAATGGTTTGAGCCAACGAAGATGCTTATATCTTCATAAACCTGTGCGACACAAGTTTGAGAGGAGGCGTGTTGTTGTAGGAGGAATGGACCATCAATGGCAAGCTGATCTGATTGACGTCAACGCCTGAAGAAAACAATGATGATTTTAGCTATCTGCTGACAGTCATCGATGTCTTGTCTAAATATGCTTGGGTCGTTCCTTTGAAAAACAAGACAGGCCCTGTGATGGTAGGGCCTTTGAACGCACCTTGAACAGGGTCGGAAACCCTCAAACTCCAAACAGACAAAGGGGCAGAGTTTCTGAACAAAACATTTCAAACGTTTTTGAAGGAAAGAAGAATACACTTTTTTGTGACAGAAAACGGGATACGAAAGCCTCTGTGGTAGAGAGAGACTGAATCGCACTTTGAAAGAGAAGCTCTGGCGCTACTTTACCAGAAAAAATACTTTGAGATTTGTGGAAGTTTTACCACAGTTGGTAAAGGCATACAACCATTCGTTTCACCGCAGCATCCGGCGTGCTCTGCAGAAGTGACAACACACAACCAAGAAAATGTATGGCAGACTCTGTACAACAGCGACCAGCCTACGTCTCCTCTCCTCACCTAAACTGAAATAGGAGATCGTGTACGCATCAGTAAAACGAGGAAGACATTTAAAAAAGGTTATTTGCCTTCTGGTCTGAAGAACTTTTCACAGTCAGTCGAATAAAAAAGACCATCCAGTGACTTACATTCTCAAAGACGATCATGGAGAAGAGCTTCAAGGAACGTTTTTATGACCAGGAGATACAGAAAGTGGGGGAGAAACAGATTTTCGTATTGAAGCGATCTTGAAGCAACGCAAAAAACGTAATGGACAGCGTGAATTTTAATCAAATGGTATGGCTATGACTCTTCATTCAATCATGGATTCCTCAGTTCAGCACTGACCACCTACGCACATGACCTGCCTGATCAGAACCAAGTAGATGCAGCTCTGACTCATGATGATGATGAAACCGTCACCCTACGCAGGACAGAAAATCTGCGCTGTGGCGTGTTGTTTGGACGACGAGTTCCTCGCAGTGAAATTGTTTTCGGTTGTCAGACGCTCCTGGTTTATGTGGTGGTTGGTGTGTCTCTATTTAATCTGAGTCGCGGTCAAGGAGCGGACAATTTGGGGTGGCTCTTCTTGGGAGTTGTCTCGGGTACATCCTTCCAAATCCTACATCGATCCACGGCAACGACCCACTGAAACCAGTATGTTCTACTTGACGTTACCCAGCAACAGCTCCTTGTCGTACTACCCGATAACAACGCCAGTCACTTTTTCACCAAACTGCCTCAACCGTGTTGACTTGAACGGAGATTACGAAGTGGGCCTGTCTGAAATTCTGTTCAGCAACACATACTTTAACATTGAAGAACAAGAAATTTGGATTCATTTTCGCCGATGGAGAGTCAGATCAACAGTTGAAACAACTACTGCGGGGTTGTATGAATCAGCAGAATTTTTGACGCATACTTTAAACAAGTTTATCGACGGTCTGTGAAGAAAGAAAAAGAAGGCAACATCAAACTGTATTATAATCGTGCTACCCGAAAAGTGACAGTTAGACTGTATGAGGCTGATAGCGTTCTCCAGATCAGCCCCGCATTAAGAGATATCTTGGGTCTGGAGAGAGACATTATGTTTGGGAAAGGTATCTATGAAAGTAAAACCAAGTACATTGTTACGGATGGTGTGCGGTGCGTTTTTGTTTTCTGACTCTCGCTCTCAAAAGTTTGGATGCGTGTAATAATTATTACCTACACACACCCACACCATACGTACATGGATAGCCAGGCAGCACACGAGTTTGATTTCTTTTCTTTATAATTATGCTGCTGAACCATCAATATGAATCGTTACCAAATTCAATACATGCCATTACATAGAATACAGATCAATGCACGTCAATTAAGACATCAATACATAAGACACTTCAATCATCATATATCAGCGTATCATACTACGTATCTTAATATAATTCACATATCTCGCCGGCGCCGTCACAGTATCTCACATATACAATCAACGCATTCAGTTCCACAGTACCCACGCCACAGTCTACAGCATTAAATAAGACGAAGATGGATAACCAAGGTCCCCACACGGTAAACACAGCGTTCACAAAACACAAGCGTGAAGAAGAAACAGGGTCTCAACACAGCAAGCACAATATATTACGTCGAACTATCAGAGAAGAACCGCAAATTCACAAGGCACAGTAATCCACAGGAGAAGAACCGCAGATTCATAAAGCACAGTAAACCATATTGAATCCCCGGAGAACACAATTTCACCAAAGTCCATAGAACACAATAAACTTCGGTTCGACGCACCGTTGTATTAAACAAATATTAACTTCTCCGTGTATTTTTACTTCAGGTTAACATCAATATATATAAGCCCAACCGTCCACATGCGGTGGTACATTTGGACACCATATTAAATATTCTTACAGAGTTTTAAGTCACTCTCGCGTCACAGCATTCACAACAATTTTATTTCATATACATTCTGCTCTTATTCACGCTGGTACCGTCATCGAAAGTATCCCCACATACACAATTAACTGCGATCTATTACTGACTTGAAGTCAGCCTATCCACATAGTAACACTATGGAGACAAACGATGATTATAAACAAAATTAAATTAGGCTGGACACCAAATCCTCAGCCGTTGTTCTTGCTCCCTTTTCTTGTTCCTTTTATTATTTCGTCATCTGTTACCTTTGTCATTTTAGCTTCGACGTCATAATTTACGTTGACGTCACTATAATCCCCCTCCTCAAGAAAAAAAACAATGACCGAATTGTTTTTTTGAAAAAGAAGTAAACAAACAGCAGAATACACAAACCTACAATATTACATTCACTCGAACGGGAAAACGAAGCGCTCACGGAAGCAGTTCGTGGTGTCCTTCCAGGGTCTCTCACCAACAGTTAGAACACAAGTTGTCGTCCCGACGAACTCTGAAGCCATTTTACATGCTAGCTTGTTGCTGACCTCACGGACAACATCTCCATACCCACACGGAGTAGAGACGGTGGCTGGGCATGGCTGCCACCCCACACCTGGATGGTAAGCATTTATTCGATGTCTAGACCACTCGGTCAGCCTCTCCATACCCACACGGGGTGAGACCACACATGTCTACTGGACCACTCGGTAAGCCTCTCATAACCCACAGGGGTAGAGGACAATGGTTGGGCTCGGGCTGACATCCCACCACACAGATGATAATGCACATACAATGTCTACAGACCACTCGGTCAGCCTCTCCAATTCCTCCACGGGGTAGAGACAATGGATAAACTTCCCGCTCAATAGTGCTGCATGGCCTTCTTGCGATTCAGCAACTTTCGACTAGCGATACGACTGGGTGAGAACATCATCATTCTATGGTACAACACTGAAATAAACCAACAGAATCTAGCATCGTCCTGAGAATAAAGGATTACCCAATGAGGTAAACAATACACAGGTGCAGACAGACAGATTCCTGAATCTTCCTCATAGCTCAGCACACACAGAGTGAATCGAACTCGTACAATCTTTCTTCCTGACGAACCACAACTGTGATGTTTACGGACTATTCGATGGCTCAATGATCAAGATCAAACATGATGTAACAATCTCTATCTCAACAACTCTTTCGATTGTAATAAGGATTTCATAACATTTCTTTTAACAGGGAACATCTGTTGGAAGAGGGATCTCTTATTGATAAATCACTGAGGAAAGAACCTGGATTGGGGTCAAATATCCTGAAAATCATCTAAGACTGCACGCAACTCCCTGAAACCGCTGCCGACAACAGTACAATCAAACTGCACTGAGCGGGACATCTTCATCTGGCAAGAAGACGCCAAGGGACACGCCTAATTGTGGGCGTTGGGTATTGCGTCATCACTGTCTGGGACGACACCAACTGTACAAACACTGCATGAACAGTACAAACAGATCAGAGTGGGATCCACAGAAAGATCAACTCCTGGAGAACACTCAAGAGAAACCTGTTCCTGTTCACAAGCAAAGGTGCTATCTCTGACCAGGCACTGAAGTACCTTGTTTTTTTTGGGGGGGTATAGGACCGACTGTTGGTACAACTCTCAGAAGTAGACTTAGCTAGACACTTCAGAAGACGTTACTGAAAGCGAGATTCAATGACTTCATCTTTGTTCGGAACAAGATCACCCCCCCACGACAGGCGAAATGTTCAGCATCATTAGGGGACTCTGTCCCCAAAGGCTTTTTGTCCACACATGCTTAGGCATCTAGCCCTCGTAACGGCGGGCTAAAGTGAAAGGTTCAAGAATGATATTTCACTAAACTCGACGCTCACAGGAAACTCAGGTACATTACCACAATGAAATCTGCGACAGGCCTGTCCCCCAAGACACAACAAGTCAAATCGCCACAAATAAAGGACAACTGTCTGAAACTTGTAGCCAGGGGAAACTCATCTACACGACACAAAGTAACACACTTCACTGTGGTTCCTTGCATCTGACTGTCAGAAACTAACCGTCTGCGAACGACACAAATGTTGCACCTGTATCACCGCAGACTGGACTCAAAGTGCCATTCACAGAAACCAGACTCCAAATGCAATGTGCTGTGACTCACCAGCAGCTAGAAAGCAAAAGAGTATCAAGAACAGAACAAACAAGCACTGAAACTGTTTGCGTCGCGAGTTCTCGAAAACAGTGGAGTTTCTAACAACACTAGGAACATTACATCTGGGTGGCTAAGTTACAAATTCTACAGGGGTTTCTTCCTTTGACTTCCATGGACACCTAACAGCACTGCTGTCTTCTTACACAAAAAACACACAAACTCTAGCTGGGCTGAATCAAAAGCAATTCTGGGAATCTCTTACTGACATAGCGTATGACGTGGGCGCCACGACCACGATACGGCTACCGCCAAAGTTATTTCCACCACCAGCAGAGTAACCAAAACTCTGATGACCTACTATAACAGTACATCAAAGTTACTTCCACGATCCAGGCCGAGTAACAGAGTAGTGCCACTGTTTTGAAAAGTTGAGTATCTGTTTCCTCTATCAGACTGACCACAGTACGGAGTTTATCAGACTGACCGGGATTAAGAATTCTTTTTTCTTTTGTTTTTTTTTTCTTTTGTTTTTTCTCTTTATTGTTATCAATTTTTTTTTGGTTTTTCTTCGTTTTTTTTTTTTCTATTTTATCAAATGACCAGGAGTTTGTACAACAGAAGCAAAATGTTTACATCAGCTTTCCTAGAAAGCACCTTAGTTGGATGAGCACGTCTGTATGACTCTGCAGACTTGATCATTTCATCAAAAGTTTTCAAATCTCTCTACACACAAAAGTAGCCAAGTCCTTAGAGACACACTCCTAAAATGTCACGCAAAATAAGATCCACCAATATTCAAAAGACTTATTAAATTTTTGACAAAGAGACCCAACGGTCAACAAACGCCTAAGTTCAACTGCAAGGTCTCGAAGGTTCATCGGAGCTAGGCTTAGCCTCACGAAAAACGCTTACGAAAAACCATCTGGGAGTACCATTGAATTTTTTCAGCCAAGCTCTTCTTTCAACAGCTCGTAAGACACAACATTATTTTCAGCGAGACTGTGATAGGAGAGTTAAAGCTGAACCCCTCAAGTAGTGCAGACAGGTATGTTTACCACAAACGTTCTCAGACCATCCCAAGGAACGAGATGGGTTTCAAAACGTAACAGTAACTGTCTATATCATCAGTTCTTTCTTTAAAGGGGCAACTTAGGAAAGGTTGGGCGAGGGGCGTTAACTGGGAAAAACCGGAACCTGTCTCTCTTGTACTGTCCTGTGACGCACTCTGCTGAGAGGTCATTTGTAACTGTATTCGTTTAGTTTCCTCTACCTCATGCATTCTTTTTGTTTCCTCCGCATTCTTGTTGTTTCCTCCTGCTTCTTGTATCTGATCTGCTCTCTTTTAGTTATCTCTTGTATCTGCCTCCTTTTAGTTCTCTTGTATCTGTATCTGCTCTTTTGGTTATCTCTTCTTCTGTACTCTCAACTGAAATATTCTTACATCGCATTCTTTCCCTATCTTTCCATGTCACTGGGCAATACACTTGTCAACCATAGGCCAAAACAGATCTGCTCCCTCCAGTCCTATACCTTACCTCGTGTAATTATTTAGCGAAAACTGTGTCCTCGTCAACAGAGGATACAACAGGACTTTTCTCTTCCTTTGCCCTTCTGTGCCATCATGAAAATATGAAATAATGTCTGTCAAACCCATCACCACAACTAGTGGATCAAATAAAACAATTGCTATCACAAGCAAAAAAAAAGTTTGAAACCCTGTCCACTAATATATTTAAATTCCAAAGAGGATTTTTGTTTTCAATCAAGCATTTAATGGCAATCACTCTTATTAAAGACTAGTATTATCAAACCCACCAAACAAAGATAGAGATAAACAATGAACAGGATTTTAGGGATATGGGGAGAAGAAAAACACAATCGGTAATCAATGCTAAATTTTCAGCAAAAAATATAATCAAGCAATGACATGAGAGTAATAACAATTTATATTCATTGTACTGTTGTTTGTCGGGGTCACCAGATGTTATCGGGTTGGTGTGCGGTGCGTATTTTGTAGTCTGACTCTCGCTCTCAAAAGTTTGGATTGCGTGTATAATTATTACCTACACACACCCACACCATACGTACATGGATTAGCCAGGCAGCACACGAGTTTGAATTTCTTTTCTTTTAATTTATGCTGCCTGACCCTCAATATGATCGTTACAAATCAATACTGCCATTACATAGAATTACAGATCATGCACAGTCAATTAAGACATCAATACCATAAGAAAACTTCAATCATCATATATCAGGTATCATTCTACGTTCTATATATTTCACATAATCTCGCCGGGCCGTCCACAGTATCTCACTATACAATCAACGCATTCAGTTCCACAGTACCCACGCCACAGTCTCAGCATTAAATAGACGAAGACAGGATACCTAGGTCCCCACTCCGAGTAAAACACAGCCGTTCACAAAACACAAGCGATGGAAGAAGAAAAGGGTCTCAACACAGCAAGCCACCAATATATTAGTCGAACTATCAGAAGAAGAACGCAAATTCACAAGCACAGTAATCCACAGGAGTAGAACCGCAGATTTCATTAAAGACAGCAATCCACAGAAGAAGAACCGCAGATCATAAGCACAGCATTCCACAGGAGAAGAACGCAGTTTCATAAAGCACAGTAAAAACCATATTGAATCCCCGGAGAACACAATTTCACCAAAAGTCCCATAGAACACAATAAACTTCGGTTCGAGCACCGTGATCTAAAACAAATATTAACTTCTCGTGTATTTTCTACAGTGTGCACATCAATAATATAGCCCACGACACACATGCGGTGTACAATTGGAGACATATTTAATATCTTACAGTGTTGTAAGTCACTCTCGGCGACACAGCATTCACAACATTTTTTAACAAATACATTCTGCTACATATCGCTGGTACCGTCTTCAAAAGTATCCCCATACACAATTAACTTTGATCTATTTCTGACTGAAAAGGTCAGCTCTCCACATAGTGATCATATGGAGATAAAAATCGATTGATTAAACAAAATAAATTAGGACTGGGCACCAATTCCTCAGCGTTAGTTTCTTGCTCCCTTTTCTTGTCTCCTTTTATTTTTTTCGTCATCCAGTTACCTATGTCTTTTTATATAAAGTTGACTTATATTTACGTTGAACGTCACATACATCTCCACGAGGGTTTGAGGGTTTCTATGGTCTACTGCGACTTGGTTGAACCACGTCTGTTGGTGATGTGATGCTTCCCTTGCTCCGAATTGGTCGGACTGGGATCAGAGCAATGAAGTCGTACATCTATTTTGAAAAACCCAAATTTATTCCTCTGAGTTAGGTTCCAGGTAACACAGTGGAAATCTTTTAAAACCAAAGACACGGCAAACCTTGTCATTTGACAAAGGGAAAACCATTCGCGACGCTTCTCTTCGGCGCTGACGATTTGACGGCCTTTAAGAGATGGTGCGTCACGTTCCCTTGAAAACACCGACGGAAAAGCTTATGGGAAGACTTTTTACTGCGCCCATGTGGTACCGGGATCCCTGTGTTTATAGGGGGATGAAATTTACCGAGGGAGAGGACTTGGATACCTTCTTGGCGGACATGGGCGTACTCTCTTCCCATTGGTAAAAAACCTGGTGGAAAGGCTTTACTGAGGAAGGGACTCGAACTGGCATGCAGCTCGCGCAAGATGTGTGTTGGGCAAAATGTGAAGTCGCTCTCCAGCACCGGGGTAAGCAGGATGGCCATACGATTGTTTGCAGCAAGCCGTGAGCTGAGTCACCGGCCTGCGGATTACCACCGGGGGAACCGTAGGATGCGTATAAAAATTTGCGTCTCATACCAGCGTGGGCACGCCAGCACGCTAAAGGGGAAGAAAAAGAAGACCACCAGGATTCTCGAGAATTTTGGTTAGAAACCATGTCGTGCTTCACCAGCATCGCGTGGAATGTGTAAATACTGGACTTGATGGTTTTCAGTATGGGTCACTCAATCAGCGGAGAAGAAGGTGATTTTGTAGAACATCATCACTTGCAACATTGGGCCCATGGTGCACCATTGAATTTCACATCGGCGGTGCACATCAGACTTCGTGGATCTGAGCATTACCAATCTTCTACTTCCGCGTAAAGTGACATAAATGCCGACGGCACAGCCTGACGCCGGCACTGACGTGCCCTGTCAACATTCGGGATCCATAGCTGTTTTCCAGGTGGTTGTCTCCCTGAACGACACCTGATTTCATCTGCCACCATACATTACCCCGTCGAGCGTTATACGAGTCACATTGAATACGGAAGGATGCGAAGACAGTCTTTGACAAGTAGTCTGTATTTCTCTGACACACCCGGCGTCTTGAGGACACCCAAGGGGATAACAATGTCGGCCTGAAGATTCGACGTGAGCTGACAGCTAGGAGTGGAGAAGTTGGATTGTTGGACGCCTTCTCTCAGTGATGCGCTCCAGGAACGCTACCTGATCACGGTGTGGGAAGTCAAACTCGACTCATCCTCAAAAACGCTCAACCTCATAGGCACATGGATGGTGGTGCGGTGCGCCCTTTAATGGTCATCACTCACGCTTCCCTGTTTGTTTCGCAAAGGAAAACTGAATCCCAGCCGTTTCCTTGGCTCACGAAAAAGGCGCTGGAATGGGTACGTGCAAGTTCCCTCTAAAGAGAATCGTTCAGAAGACCTTCGCTACCCACAGGCAACTTCAGGCGCCACTCCAAGACAACCTCTTTTTCAGTCAGACAAACAGATCGTCGTCGCTCTTGTAACACAGCGCGGCGTTTAATGGGCGTACAACAGAAATCCATTTCCACTTTCAACACGCCAACTTAATTTTCCTGTGTCTGTTACATGGGTACGGGACGCCAGATTCCTGGCAAGGCCTGACCCGGATTTTGACAGCGCAGTTTGGGAGGGCCTACCACAGTTGCTGCTGGGCACGGGGGTGGTGAACAGAGACGCTGGATACTCCATCAAGTATCAAGATTATGATCGAGGATACACCCTGTATGCTTTTGATCTGATCTCCGAGTTTGCTGGATGGAGACCAGCAGTTTGAAATGGTTCAGGAAGTGCGCACTTCGTCTGGAAAATGAAGTTCTATCAAGCTCGGCTGAACCTGTCCATGTGATTGTGATGCAGAGTTGGTCTCAGGTATGATCGAAATCGATCGCGCCGCCAGTGTGACAGACTTTTCAAATATGAATAGTGTGGACATGCCGCTGTGTTGACTAATGACATTCACGACCCGACGTGTCGTTGGGGGAATATATGCAAGGACAAGCTCCCTCTCTATTTTACCACCAACGACCCGTCGCCTTGGTGTTTAACACCGACCACAGCTCTGGACCGGGAACATTGGGTCTGTGGTTTGGTTTGATGGTCGTGGTAGGTGAATATTTTGACAGTTTTGGTCTACCCCTTCGTTGTATACAGACATGAATAGTTTATGATGAAACACGTTTCAGTTATCGTTTTAACCAATGGACTATTCAAGACTTGACCAGCTCAGGCCTGTGGGTACTATGTGCTGTATTTCATTTTAAGAATAAGTCGCGGTCACGTCTCCCCAAAGTGTTGTCGGTGTTCCACCTGATACACTGAGGGACCAATGATCAAAAAGTGTGATTCATTTATTCTTCTGTTCACAGAAAAAGTCTTTTAAAAGCGTTGTTAATAGTAGGGAGTGTGTCACATACAACAACACGTTCACTGCGGGGGTAATCTCAAAAGGAGTCGGTTCTGGAGGAAGTAAAGTTGGGATTAGAAAAAATGAAAGCTCAGATGCGTTGACTCTTATCCATCTGTTTGTCACAGAGTGTTACCAATGTATCGCACCGTGTTTGAGCAATTGTACAGAGTGCGGTAAGGAGAATGTGTCACATGCTTCTTTCTACTCTTGGTGACTCTTGTGGTGAGGCGCGACAGAGATCGTCTTTCTTCCACATGGTCTCATCTTATGTTATCGTATGAAGTACAGAAGGTTTAAACTGGCCTGAGTTTGAAGTCCGAAGCCTGGCATGATACAAAAATCCCTAGGAGTTTCAAAACAAAGTCGTCAGGTCTTATCGCTCATAAAATTTAATCAAACACAACCAAAATCTTGAAACTGTTGATTGGCTAAACCGCTCGTTTTTCTGATTGGTTTGTTTGAATATCCGGTTTGAGGTGGTCTGAGCGGGTTTATCCAGTCTGTGTAAAGCTATACACACACGAATATATAAGAGGAGAGTCTAAATTTCCCCCCCCCCCGTTATTATTACCTTCTTACGCCGCCGCCGCTGACAACAACGTCTTCACGACAGTCCATGAAGAAAGGGCCAGAGCCTTACGCTTCTACCCGCGGACGCCATTTTTTGTACGTCAAAACGTGGCATAGGTGTGTTTCAGAATTTATGTGCACATTACAAGAGACAACCAACACCAAGGGTTGGTCGTCTGGTAGGGCGCAGCGGGATTCACTGGGATTGCAAGAGTTTGAAAGGACTGGTCAACTGAAGAAATATACTGTGGCGGACGTTAAATACAAAACATCAGTTCTGCCTGCAGACAATGCAAACGCAACTACCAAGAAGCAGCAGCAGCGCAAGCAGCAGCTGTACCATCCTGTACTCATCTCGCCTTCGACTCTAAGGACTCCTGCTGGATATCTCAGGCAGTGTGAACAACCTGTTGGACTTCCACCAACCCCCACCCTGTTTGCGAGCGGCCCTGACAACGGGGTGGTCTGGACTTCTGAGACAGCGCAGTCAAGTGGTGTTGTGGGACCCAAAACAAAAGGGAAGGGGGCGAAAGAAGACCAAACTGCCTTGGCGGCGGAGTCCTGCACGCTGTGACTGAGCCACACTGTCCAGAACAGAACCTACACTTCCAGTCCCATACTACTGCCCCAGCGAGGATCCCTACATCTGGCCTTGAAGAAAGACTGATGGAGCGCGGTGTCTACTTTGGATAATAGTGTGCAATGTTGTCGCTGTGCCAGACTTTGTATAACTGTTATATTGTGTTGTGAAAACAATATGTTCGTGTTACTTTTGTTGTCGTTGTTCACGAATATTTTTTACTGACTGTTTTTTTTTTTTTATGGATGTTGTCCTCCCAAAACTGTAGGATCCAGAAAGAGAATAAGGGCAACCCAAATGGCGAGCGGTCAGAGAGCGTCGTTCATATTTTAATGCTCCTGTCTGATGCTTCGCTTGGCTCCTGTCGTCAACGGTCACTGGACACAGTTCTTTGTGATAAGCAACACGCGGACCGACTGGTATTGTGTGTGTGTGTGTGCTCTCTCTCTCTCTCTATCTCTCTGTCTTGAGGTTTGGGTTCTCTGGACACAGCCATTTGATATGGACCCGTCGAACAAGGAGAGGGATGACAGGTGTGTCTCCGAGTCTTTGTGGGGCGGTGAGCGTGGCCTTTTGGATATTCACAATAGCTTCGAACATGGCGATCATTGGTGTGCTTGGTCCCTACTGTGGAGTCTGTTCTCTTTACTTGGTAGCCAGATGTGTGGTGCTTTTGTTTCTTTGTGTGTGTGATGGTTCCGGCCACGGAGTTCTGTTCTCTTTGTCTGCCTACGGTGGTTTGAAACAAAACAGCTCAAAGGTAAGTCAAACGCCATAGGGGGTTGGCCGGGAAATAAACCATAATTTAAGCTCCCAAACCCCATCTGATTGTTCATATTCTACAAGAAAGAAATGAATGCCCTGCTAGCAACGAAGCATGAACGATATTGGAGCGTGGGGGAAGAGGAGATGGGGGAGTATGGACTCCATACTGGCTGGGGGACGGTCAGTCTACCGGGTTCGGATAGTGGGGAGAGAGGAGGAGGAGGAGGAGAAAAGAGGCACAAACAGAACAACAAACAAGAACAAACACAACTCAACAACAAGACAGCGAACAACACTTACCCCACCAACCACCACCACTACGTTCACCACGTTCACTTGTGAACCTCTACCATCACCACCTCCATGACGACCAACACTCACATGTACTACTGGGTGCAGCAAGAACATCGCAGCAGCAGCAGCTTATTTTGTCCTTTGTCTGGCCATCACCGCCAACACTAGCAGAGGGTGGACGTTATATACGTGGTCTGCATATATTATGTGTGTGTGTGTGTGTGTTGATTTATTTTAATCTGTCTCAGCGCACTGATAACACATAGAAGGAAAAAAAACTCATCTCATAGGCATTATTGCTAGCCTGTTGCTTACCTTTTGGGTAGGGACTGGTGACTGAACCGCAATCTGAAAACAAAACAAAAAAGTAATATGAAAACAGACTGCGTGAGTCGTGTTTTTCCCCCGTCCGCTGACTTAAAACTATAGGGGCTGAAGGAAAATATGAAAAGTATTCAAACGTTTACTTTAATCAGCTCATAGGTTTTAAGAACACCAGAATCACATCGAGGAGTGGGGAATGGTTTCCCAAAAAACTTTGTTTAGGATGAACACCACAGCGTTATATCACTTGGAAAAAAAATGAGTTTTCAAACAACTATCAGATAATTTTTAGAGACGACAGCATTGGAACGTTACCAGACCATGGCTTTACACCGAGAATGCTAGGGACAGGGTTGGAAAGGTGGAGATTTCCGTCTGAAGCGACGATGCGTTTAATGTAGAAGAAGGAAAGAGACTTGCGATCTTGGGCTTGTAAGTGGAACATTGCTTTTCCGTCTGTACGGAAGCGGTGTTTGTACACCGCCATTTTCCTGTGTAGTGAGCACTCGTTGATAAACATCTTTGGTGAGGCGTGTTGTGATGTTTGCTGAGTCCTTTGCAACTGAATTTGTTTTTCTCTTGTCCGGTACAGAAATAAGGATTTTGAACACAGTCCCACAACGAGTCTCCTGTGTATTCTGTTTTGAACAAAACCCGGTGTTCGTTTGTCATATCGCACAGTCAAAGCAGTCTGTCAGTGTGTGGGGTCCCGCTAGCCCGCCGGTGCGTTGTGTGTTGGAACACATGCTGTGGTGTTGTGAGCAGCCTCAGCTGGATACCACTGGATGATAACTCCTTGTTAAAAATGTGGCGCAATGTGGTTGTATGACTTCGTCTAACAACTCCTCGGCGACTAAGCGCATGTAGAGTGAGTCTGTGTCCATCTCCAGCAGTTGAGTGTCTGACCTGTCCACGAATTTGTCAGAAAAATCGTAATAGGGAATTCGCAACTTTCTCGCAGTTTGCGTACTGATAGACTAAGTATCCAATCTGGCAAGGAGTTGCCCAGTTGATTTTTTCTTGCTCATTTCCTCTTCTTACGACATCACTCCTAGCTCGGTCAGTGTTTGAAACGTCTTTCATTGACCGGTTTGGGTGCTTGGTCAGCTGTGACGTAGTGATTGTCCTGTGTTGGCGATGTTGTTCAGAGTTTGCGTAAGCGCTGTTACGAGCAATTTGAACGTTTCAGCAAGATGGATTGGGATGACTTCCAAGGTCCCTTTTACGCGCGTCAGTCAACCGTTCACCAAATTCCTTGAAACACGGTGTTGGGTGTGTTACTCCATGGCATCAGTGTGATGTTGGTCACAACAAGACCATGCTCCAAGTAACATTTGAGTAAAGGAGTTGGCGAGAAGGAATTTTTTTCCATAGTTGCTACCCTACAAAGTGCGACGTGGGCGACTCTGGAGTTTGTGCTTTTTGCGTATTCCTGCTGAATTCGCTTGGTTGTCTTTCCCAACGGTCGCGAGCGTTTTAAAGATGGGTTGAAGTTCAGAAAGTGTTCTTTCTGACTGTCGGGCACCAAATGTCACATTCATCAGACCAAACTGAGTGTCATTTTTGACAGCGTTCAAAATCTTGTTCTGTGATAGAAGCCATACCTGAACGGTTTGAGAGACGGGGAAAACGCGTTTTTAAAAGGTCTGATGTGTGGTTGTGTCGTTTCTCTTCTGCCACTGACATTCCTCATTTATACCACCGTCACTTACTCCTCACGGAAGATAGTGGTAATGTTCTTGTGTGGTTTCTCTGATGATCTGTGAAGCGGTTTCCCGGTTTCACAGGGTTAAGGTGTTTGCCACGAGTGAGATGACCAGTTCATGTCCGTGAAAACAACAGCCATGAAACTGGTACACCGTGTCATGTTTCGAGTCCCACGTCGACGCGGATGTGTCTGCGCCCTAAACTATGTTCTTTCCCGTTAAACTTGTGCTGTATGTGTTTGGTTGTTTGTGTGCGCCCCACTCTAACCATTCTCTCCGCTTGCTGCCATGACACGCTCCGTTCTTTGCCTTAAAGCCCGTTCTCACGTCTTCTAACCGTTGGGTGTTGTGTGGGCATGGATTGTGTGATAGCCCAGAGGGTAAAGCGCAATGGGGTCATAGCCTCAAAACGACTGAACAGGTTTGACCGATTTGTCTCGAATGAATGTTTTGTCTTTCTTCGTGATATCTGTGAAAAGATAATTGGAGGGACCACCAACAATACTTGTCACGCAACAGCGTATGTAGGTCTTCTTGTGATCATTGAAGAGAGAAAAGTACACACCGGGAGTTAGGGTTTGAAACTAGTATTTCAGTGTGATGCCTGGAACAGAGTTTACCATCTTTTCGGAAGATCACGCCTAAAGCGAATACATGTCAATCTGGGCTTGAGAGCCTGCATGAACGGCGCCACATCCTTATTGTTGTTACCACACAAGAAATCTTGCAAAATGGTCATCTTGTTTCATGTTCCCACACGCGTTGACAGAACGCGTATTGTTCGTCGTGATGTTTTCATTTTGTGTTTGCTAAAAAGGCGGCGTGAGGTGGGAGAGAGGTTTCTTTCAGTTTGTCAAATGGTCATGTACTCGTAACAAAAGCTCATCGACTTGGTTCCTCACCCCAACGCTTTGAGTTATTTTGAATATGAAAAATCCAGGGGCCAAAAAGTTGCAAACTGTCCAAAAACTTGGATTCTGATGGTGATACACATGTATTGATTGTTGTTAACACCATTTAAAGGGTTTTGCTTTTGACTTTTTGTTTTTTTCCTCCTCGCCTTTCTTCGTCTCCTCCCCACCCTCCTCTCCTCTTCACTTCCCCCAGGTCCTCCGCACATCAAAACGTCTGGGTTGGACGACTCATTTCCTTACATTGTCCGTCAGAGCAGGCATATCATAAACCTCTGAATCAAATAGGGTTTGATGACATTCAGATCATACTTGGAAGAATTAAACACTGTGGCTGCTGTCACCCCACTCATATCTAGAATCACTAACAGCTCCCCCCTTATGAATTATATTAGCTCCTTGAGGCGACGAGTGTTCTGTAAAACTCTCACCACTTCCGCTGTTCCTTATGAAAGAAATTAGACTTTACTCGGCATGGTAGAAGAGACGTGCCCCATAGTCGGATATACCGAGTTTGTGAGAGCGTGAGTTCTCAAGCAAGTTCTCCACTATCGAGTAGCCCAGAGTTGTCACACGCATGTCACTTCCATGACCATAAGAACCTCGCAGCCCATGTCCTCATTACGCCCTCTCGTCACACAAAATGTTCAACCCCGCGAGCATACGAGAATCATATGGCCAGGCCTTTCTGTAATCTGTTCCATATAAGTCTCATGGGTGTCAACCGAGTTTGCGGGGGCCCACTCACTCACGAAACTAACGACGGCTCTTCAAACCAGGTTACGTTGGAAAGAAGCGACAGAGTCAGAGAGGGGGAAGTTGTCTAGCTGTGTATGTCGTGCTGGAGTAGTGTTTTGCTTGTTTCGTTTGCGGTAAGTCATCGGTCTCGAAGTGGGGAACACTTCAAAATCAAAGTAGCTCTGTAAGGAAAAAACGGAAATCAGGATCACAGAAATACCATAAACGACAGAGTTGCTGCAACACGATTCGGTGGTGTGTACACCCCTCCTTTGTTTGTGTGTTGAGTCTGACTGCCTTGACACGGGTTCTCGTGTTTGTTTGTAGCTCCTAAGCGCTTGCACAGTTTGCAACATTTGGAACAAGCTAGCGCGTGTCCTAACCTGTCAATGTCGAATGATTGTTGCATTAAAATGATGTTTTGTACACCAACACTTTAAGCGTGTTGCGTGTTGGTAATCATGCGACGACAAGGACGTGGCACGGGGGTGTTTGTTTCATCAAATTCAAACTCATCCAAATTGATCTGAAACATAGCCTCACCGATCCCAACCTCTAACAGAGTAATGCCTGGAAATGTATGGTGGGTGACTTACACCCTCACCCATGCTGATAGAGAGCCTTGGTTTGTTGTTGTAGGGTTGTACAGAAGGCCTTGGTGGAGAGCGAGACAACGAAAGAAACAAGTCAAGTCGTTGTTAACAATAACCATGGTTGTTCATCTTTTTGCAGCGTGTTCAGAAAACGATTGTTGGGCTATGTTAGTTCGGGCAGAGAGTCACAGCCACAACCAATGGAAAGTCAGGTAGGAGGGTACACATAGAAAGATGTAGACATTGATGGCCTGAACAGAGTAAACGCGAGTTGGGTCGTTCTCTATGACTTGTCACCAACATGTCATGATCACGCAAGTCAGAAAGAAAGGACAGAAAATCTTGTTTCGTATTGATGTAGCCGAGGCTTGTATAGGCCTGTGGTTATTACACGAGGCGTGAAAGAAGGTACAGTTCTCCTGCTTTTATGTCTGAGAAGAAAGATTGAGAAAATTAATTTTAAAACGTTTGTTTGTTCATGGAAAACATCCCCCCAAAAAGCTGATATCCCATTTGGGAGATTCATCAGAAGGGTCCCAAAACAAAGTGTAGACAGATTGAACCTTTACCAGGGTGCTTATGGGTTTGATAGCGTTCCAATATTTGTCATACTATCTCTTTCACATCCAGAGTATAAATGGATCTAACGCTGTTTTTCTTTACGCTTGTGTGTTCAATCTTTTTCGGGTCGAAAAAAAGGGATGTGAATACGACTCACTGTCACTTTTTGCGCTCCTTCCCAGGTGTACCCATGACTGACGTTCTTCCTCGGTGTGGGTTTTTCCCACCGTCGTGCGGCCCGCTTGTGTTGGTCCTGTGTGTCTTTGCGACCAAAACCAACATGACACACGGGGCACACATGACTGACCCGTCGTCGTGTTGCACCCGGTCATGGCGGTTTGCGGTTGGTTCTCTTGGTAAACACAGTGGACACTTGGGACAGGGAAAAGAGGAAGCTGAAGTCTGGGTATTTTCTTTTTCTGCGCAGGACATGTTTGGCACTCGCGTAGACGTGATCGTTCGGGTAATTCGTTGACGAAAGGAAATACGGGGAGCTGGATAGGCAGTGAGTTCACAGCGGACAGTATCTGTGAGCATGGATGCAAGACAAAGAACCTCAGTCTAATTTTATCAGGAAGTGCTGACCAATCCGCTTCATGGGTCGATTCCCTTCCCGTGGTACGCTCTTTGTCCATGGTTCAGCTGCTGATTGGATAACTATTATCCGACGCCACGCCCCACCCACGCGTCTTTTTGTTCTGTACTATTCATTAATGACCCGCAGCTGTTTTGTTCTTTGTGCCTGACACGCCCCTTTTGGCCCTTGGCCTCGTGTTTAAATAACCACCCCACGCCGTCTCTCTTTGTTCTGTAGTATTGATTTAATGACCCGCAGCTGATTTGTTCTTGGTCCCTGGCACACCCCCTTTCGGCCTTGGCGCGTGTTCAAATACCACCCCACGCGGTCTTTTGTTCTGTTAGTATTGATTAATGACGCAGCCCCTCCCCTAAGCTCTTGGTTCTTTGTGTTGACACATTTGGCCCTCACTCCCTGGCGATCGGTTTAATAGTCACGTGGTCCAGCCAAGCTGACCATTGGTCGGTTTCCAATACCCACCCCACGCGTCTTTTGTTCTGTAGTATTGATTAAAGACCGCAGCTGTTGTTTCTTGTTCTTTGTTTCTGGACAATCTGCCTTCGGCCTTTGACGCGTATTGATTTCAAACTACAGTCAGTTGGGTTACACCAGATGATGCTCATGGGTATTTATCTGCGGATAACCCAGCAAACATCATTCCCTTCGCTCCAGCTCACTCTGAGATCGTCACGAAGAGGAAAAAAAGAAAAAATGGCCAGCACCAGCAGCAACAGCTGGCTGGGTAGCAGCAACAGCGGCAGCAACACCATCTCCAGCAGCAGTAGCACCTTCTATCAAGACGGGGAGGCCTTCTTTCCGTAGGTGGGAACAAATATCTACCGTCAGTTCAGTTTAAGTCGGGTATCCTACATGTACGTCCAGTTTGAGCGATATGGGTTGAGGTAAACCCACAAAAACAGGGATTTACGCTGCCAATCCCAACAAATTTGATCGGTCATTGGCTATGCCTCCAAGGCCAGCACGGTAGTCGCGACATTGGAAAGGAGAACAACAACAAACAGCAGCAGCAGCACCAGCAGCAACTATACCGAAAAACAGCACAACGACAGCCGCAGCAGCACCAGTCGCAACAATCTGCAACATCGACAGCAGCGACAGAACCTGTTGCAGACTTCAGCAGGTGCGGACAGCACCAGCATCTGCAGCAACAAAATCAAAAAAGAAAAGTGGTGGAGCAAAAAGACGACGACGGCATGATGCCTTCTTGACAACCTTCTTCACACAAGAAGAAACACAACCACCCACAACGAAGCACAGCGTTCTTCGGCAACACTTCATTGTAAGTACTTTTCTGCCTGTCTGTTGTCTGTCTGTCTGTGTGTGTGTGTGTGTGTCTCTCTCTCTCTCTCTCTTCTCTCTCTCTCTCTCTCTCTTCTCTCTCTCTCTATGCGTTAGTACGTACACTATCGCGCTTTATTTCCGCCGCATCCATGGATTATTCCGACATTATGTCTTGTTTCAGGGGATGACGATGAGTAAAGCACAGCCACGGACATAACACTGTAGCCATCACCACACGCCGCCATCACCAACGCTGCCTAATCAACCCACCGTCACCACACACCTTCACCACCTCCATCGACCAAACACCACCGCCATCGACATTCACACCGCATCGCCACCACACATTCACCACTACGACAACACCGCGCATCACCACACACTTCACCACCACGTCAACACCACCGCCATCCCTGCCGCCGTCGCCACCACCCTATATGTGGGTGCTTTTCTGTTGTGTGTTGGTCTGTTTGTTTGTTTGTCTGTCTTCGTTTGTGTCTGTGATTTGTTTCGATCACTCTCAGAAAAAAAGTGCAAAACCCACAAATGGTGTATCGAATCAGAGAGCGTCGTTCATCATTAATGACCTCCTGTTTGATATACTTACTTGGCTGCCTATCAACACTGAGGTCGAGGTGCAGTCAACGGGGAACCTTGACGCGGAAACAATGCTCATCATCAGTCATCTTCACGCTCATCATATGTCTTTTATAGAAGGTGAGTGGTTAGCGCAAATCGGTCGTTTCGAGGAAAAAAAAAAATGTGTTGTCATCACGTCATCTCGCCGTCTTAAACAAGTCTACGTACCCCCGCGGCAAAACAAAAAAATAAACAAACACAAGCTCACATCGATTCCGCACACGCTGTAAGCAACCGACAACACCCATTATTTTTAACCCATTACGTCAGAAATCAAGAACAACATTTTTTTATCGTGCGTGATCACCGTGACAAGAAAACACCAAAAACAAAAAACAAAACCTGCTGGACCCGGCGCCACCTGCCGTCACTGCGCGTTGCGCAAACACCGGGGGAGATCCCGCACCGAGATCCCCAAAAGGGGGGTGAAACGTCCTTACCATATACTCCCCCATGCCTAAAGTTTTAAATAAAGGTTAAAACCAAAAACTTCTCACTCGATTCGGCGTCTTTTCACACCCTACCGATTTCAATGCCAACTCCACCCACTCACTCTGCCCGGACTGTTACTTTTGATGCACCCCAGCATCATTCAACATCTCTTTTTAAATACATCATTAACACAGAATACATTAAATCAACCTGGTCTAACTCTGCTCAAACGACTTAAGCAGGCATTACAGGCAGCGTTACACTAACGCACTCTACATATAAATTTCATAACTGAGGGTGCTCGACCATGCACGACCGCTAGGCAACACGTGCTACAAATACCACACCCCAGTAACAACCTTTGCTGGCTGCGTCATTCTCTTCCAATGAAAATCCCACTGCATACCTTCGACAATGTCAACTTCTCATGACACAGGTAAATGGAACTTACAGTTCTTTTCTCCCCCTCTCCTCCTCTCTCCTCTCTCTCTTCTCTCTCCTCTCCTCTCCTCTTTTCTCTCTCTCTCTCTCTCTCTCCCCCTCTCTCTCTCTCTCTCTCTCTCTCCTCTGGGGGGTGTGTTCAACGGGGAGTTGGAGCAAGACGTTTGCGTGAAAGTCTCTTAAAGTTTTTTTCTATTTTTTGAGGGTTTTCCTGTTTGTGCTGGTGTTTGGGAGTTTGTGCATGTAATTAGTATTTGCACCATGCCTTTGGATAGCCCTTTCTTTCCGCACAAGATGTGGCTGTTTTCTGGAGACATTTTTCTTTTTTAGTACAAAAGAACTGTGCAAAAAATGAAAATGAGGTCATCCATTTTTGGACACTACCCCGGCTGAGTGACGGTGTAATGGGCAGGTTTGCCCCTCGTCTTGTTGTTTTGGGGCGGACTATTACTGCAATGTGGAGACGTAGAGCAGAACCCCGGACCTACTCCAGCGGTAAAAGCAGACACGTGAAGCAGACCCGGGTGGGTTTTTGCTACGCGTGGTGCCAGTGCGGACAGGAGTGCTGCCCCTCTGCGGACTCTACTTGCCGAGACCGACGAGCGCCGAACCCACCATGGCCGACATCATGACCAAGCTTCTGGAGTGGACAAGACCCAAAAAGGCTATGGACCCGTAAGCTGGACGATGTGAAAGTGGATGTGAGGACCCTTAGTGAACAGTATGCTGCGCGCAGAATGAAGTGACGGGTCTCAGGGAGGAGGTTGGTTGAACTGCGTGCTCAGAACAAAAACCTGCAGAAAGTGAACTCTGAACTTGGTGACAGAATTGAATTACTAGAAAATAAGACAGATGATCTGGAAGGGCGTTCAAACGCAATAATTTATTGTTTTATGGATTGAATAGAAGTGAGAATGAGAATAGTGATGCTGCGAGCGAATGTTGAAAGATTTGACTGCGAAGAAGTTGGGCATGAATGAGGTGGAATTTGACAGAGCGCATCGTTTAAATGCCAAACGTGAACCCCCCACATTGCCAGATGTCCCCGTATAAGGACAAGATTCGTATTTTAAAGGGTAAGACTAACCCGAAAGGAACAAACATCTTTGTCGGTGAGGATTTTACTAAAAGAGTCCGCGACATCAGACGGAGGGTCACTCCATCTGAAAGAGGCGAGAAAACAACGGTAAGAGGGCCCGATGGTGTTTGACCATCTGCTTGTTGACGGCAAGAGGTTCGGTTTCGATGTTTCCGGTGAGCTAAAAGAGCTAAAATAGGTTTGGCCGGTCCTCTCGCAGTGTTGTAGACACTAATTCAAATGGGAGAAAAGATTGCTTTCCACGGTGGAAAGACTGGCCGTTCCGGACTCTGCCGTGCGTGACTCGAACCGTTTAGCACGTGATGTTGACGTGTTGTGGACGAGGTGAGCGTTGGCACTGGCAGTTCATGAATTCGTTTCACGGTTTTTAAAGATAGGCGTTTGAATTCTGATTCTTCTAAATATAATGATGATGTGGATAGCAATGTCAAATATGTATGGAAAATATTGTACTTGATGATAAACATACTGATAACAGAGGGCTGGACGTGCGTGTGTAAGAATGTGTTCAAGCACCCCTTGGAATGTTAATGTTTTC
>JAFLJL010000673.1:128247-142916 GCA_018398815.1 Conus ventricosus | reverse complement strand
TGCTTCCGGGAAAGTCCCAGTTATTTTCATTGGTTACAGTGGTAATGCTTCTGTAAAGTGCAGTTATTTCCATGTGGTTACAGTGGTAAATGCTTCTGTAAAGTGCAGTATTTATTTTTAGTTCCAAAGTGAGGCGACTGCAGACAGAAATCTGAATAAATCATAAAAAGTGTTAAGTACCACATCCGCCAATGAACAAAACAAATCACAAGACAAAACACGATGCGTTTCGACCTCTTGGGCCTTCTTCAGGCAGGTTTAACGACATGGAGGACAACAGAAAGGAAGAACAAGCTGTCACTTATGTCAACACATTCCGCCCATATTGCTCAGAAGTTAAAAAGTGATTGCTCCTACTTCTTTTTTTGTTGTCCTGACTGTTTTTTAAATCATGTTTGAAGAAGGCCTAAGAGGTAGAAAGCGTCATGTTTTGTGATTCTTTTGGGTCATGTTTGGCGGATGGAAGTACTTGAACTTTTCAAGAACAGTTGTTTTTGTTTGGTACTAGTTTTAAATGCTTTTGTGAAGTGTAGTGAGCCTACTCATAGAGTGAGGAATGGCACTTTTTTAAAATCCCACAAAATAAGGTACAGCTCGGGTGTAAATCCCCACATGATGGCTAATATCATAATTCTTCTGTCTCCGCCTCTGGTTTCCGCCTCTCATGTGTGGTTTTTTTCTACAAGTCTTTCATTCTCTAGTATCTGTATATCTGTGTGTGTGTGTGGTGTGTGTGGTGTGGTGCATGTTGCGGTGCACACAAAGGTGTGGGACAGGCTGGAGGTCATCAGATGAAGCAAGAAGCAGGGCACTACTTCAAAACACATGCCATAGAGTGCACATTCAGACATGAAAATAGTGCGCATTTTTATCTCAGAAATTTGTGTTCTTTGGGCATGTAGCATAAGTGTGCAACTCTGACAATTTCCTAAGTCGGAAAGAAGCGTCCCTCCCCTCCCTCCCCTCCACCCCAGCCAGTGAGTGGTGGGTGTGTGTGGGTGTGTGTGTGTGTGTGGGTGAGTGTGTGTGTGGTGTGGTGTGTGTGGTGTGTGTGTGTGTGTGTTGACAGTTAAACATCGCAAGTGGTGTGTGTGTGTGTGTGTGTGTTTGACAGTTAAACATCGCAAGTGGTGTGTGTGTGTGTGTGGGTTGTGTGTGTGTGTGTGGTTTACAGTTAAACATTTGCAAGTGTGTGTGTGTGTGTGGTGTGTGTGTTGACAGTTAAACACGCAAGTGGTGTGGTGTGTGGTGTGTGTGTGTGTGTGTGTGTGTTGGGCAGTTAACATCGCAAAGTGGTGTGGTGTGTGTGTGTGTGGGTGTGTGGTGTGTGTGTGTGTGTGTGTGTTGACAGTTAAACATCACAAGTATCACGGGGCCATTTGCTGTGAGTTCAAGGGGGGATTGGGAGATGGGGGCAGTGGTGATGGGTATTCAGACATTTTCATGAATAACTGTTGATAAACCAGAGCTAACGGGAACAGGGCCAGTTGGCATTGACTACAGAAACAGAATCTTCAACAAAGAGGAGAATTTAAAATTCAGCTGTGCACACATCCCCATTGCCGAGATGTGGGTTTCTTGGGCTGAGCCACGCTGTCTTAAACAGACAACACTTGCAGGCCTCTTGACGTCCCACTGGAAAATGGGCACATGATTGCCATTGGGGAACATAGCGCTGTCTTATCAGACAACACTTGCAGGCCTCCTGACGTCCCACTGGAACTGTGCACATGATGGCCATTGGGGAACACAGCGCTGTCCCTTTTCAGACAACACTTGCAGGCCTCCTGACGTCCCACTGGAAAATGTGCACATGATGCCATTGGGGAACTTTCACACTTAATTGGGATGCTCCTGTGGTGTGTGGGCTGTACTTACGTTATTGTTGGGCCTACTACACAGTTTTATTCCTAAGGTGTGTGTGTGCTGTACTTTGTTACTGTGAAAGTAGCAGCAACTAGTCTTTCATGTAATGGTCACTGGGAACGCTTATGAACGTTTAGGAGCAGCAACATCACTGTCATGTGTCTGTCACTGAACTACTATGATCGCTGAAGTGGCAGCAACATGGTTTTTCATGTGTTGCCATGGCACCCTATGACCCTGTGTTTTTTGGAAGGTATAAAATGATGGAATGTGTTCTGCCCAAAGACATATGTGCTTTTATTTTGTGTTTGTCTGCTTACAGCCTGCTCTGGAATATCTGAGGAAAAGCCCCAGAACAAGAAGCAGACAAGAAACGGCTCCGTCACAAAAAGGTGAAGACAACGTCCAACGGTCACCACTGACACTGAGAAAGATTTGAAAAGTGGTCAAGGCAGGAAAGCCGGGCCCTGCAGCTGGGAAGGGATGATGACGGGGCATGCTCAGGGCACAGGACATTGGGAAATGAAACCCTTTACCTGCTGCTGGTAAGTATGCTGGAGGTTGTCTCTGTAATGCACGTTTACATACACACCACACGCACTCCCCCCCCCCCCCTCTCACACACACACAACACATGCACACAAAACACACACACACACACACACACACACACACACACACACACACACACACGCCCTTCCTCAGTTATTGCAATTATTTTCAGATCACATTGCAATGAAAAATGGTGTACAAATTTTATGCAGAAATTGTGTTCTTTATTTTCATATGAATTTATTTAATTGCTAGGACTGTAGGGATGTATGTTAAAGGGGGGGGGGGGGGGGGGGGGGGGGGTAAATGGTTTAAAAATTCGTAATGATGCTGTTTTTGCGGCAAGCTTTATGTGGAAATTTTTTTGCTAGGCAAATTTTTTTTTGGATCTATTTTTTTTTTTCTATGAGTACTTAGCAAAATTTAAATTTCCTCCCCTGTTTTTTCTTTTTTTTGAAGTATAATTTGCCACCCCTTCCTGCCTTTTTTTTTTTAAGTATCCCTAGCCCCCCCTTTTTTTCCTTTTTTTTTTGTAGTGGGGCATTTAGTCCCCCCCCTTTCCCTCCCTTTGCTTTTTTTTTTTTTTTTTCAACCTAGTTTCATTCATTTTCATTTTTTTTTTTTTTGGTTTTATATAGTATGTATTACTTTAATGTGGCAGTGAATTTATAAATGTAAAAGAAGAGAAGAATGAAAAACGGTATTTCAATTTTGAATTGAAAAAATGCCCCTACATTTTCCCTTGTTTTTCTGGGTTTTTGGGAAAGCAAAAGCCCTTCATTCCAACCTAAAGACCCTTTGTACCCGCCTTTTTTTAGGGAAAACTCTAAAATTTCATTTTTCATTCCATCAACTTTAAAAAATGGGGAAAACAGGAAACGTAAAAACTTTATCAAATCAAATGCATTTTGGGAGGAGATCCCCGTTTGTTTGTTTAGCATTTTATTTTGTGGTTTTTGGTTAACCCTTTGTGTGGACAGGTTTTATAGTCAAGGAATATGGGAAATGGAAACGGTGTTTGGAAGAAAGCATGAAAAAAAGAAGGAGTGTTAGCTAACGAAATTGTTACTTGAAAGTTACCTTTTTAATTTCTTATGAACAACAGAAAAGAAATGTCAGTTCAAGTACATTTCTCTAGCTTTTGTGGTTTTTTAAAACGAAAGAATTTTGGTACTACGAAAAAAAAAGGCACGTGAAGATAATACTAGTCAACAATTTTAATTGCATAGGTTTAAAAAAACTGAATTAAAATTTTGAAAGGCTAAAACCCATGTCGTAACGAACAAAAAACTTATTTGTTAAAAATGTGTCAATCTGTATAAAAACCTATGTTGGGGAAAAAACTAAAAACATTTCTTTGTCTTAGAAAAGCATTGATGTTAAAGTGAATGCTGTCAACTGTTTTTAAACCCTGTTTTTGGGAAAATAATAAAAAACATTTTTTGTGTTTGCAAGTTTATAAAAGTGAAGTTAAATCTTAATTAAACCGTTTTTGGGTGGGGAAACATTTCTGTGTTTGCAAAGCATTGAGTAAAAGTGAAGGTACAATCTGAATATAAACCTTTTTGGGGAAATAAGGGAAAAAATTTTTGTGTCTTACAAAGCATGGAGTCAAAGTAAAGCTGTCAATCTGTAATAAAAACCTGTTTTTGGGGAATAACGGGGGAAATTTCCTTTTTTTAGAAAGCTCTGTTTTAAAAGTGAATGCGACAACTGTAAATAAACCTGTTGTTGGAAACGGGAAAACTTTCCCTTGTGTTTAGCAAAGCATTGAGTTAAAGTGAATGCTGACAATCTGTAAATAAACCCTGGTGTTGGGAAAAAACTGGAAACATTTTTTGGTTTTGAAAAGATTGATTTTAAAGGAATGCTGTCAATGTAATATATACCTGGGGGGGAATAAGGGAAAAACTTTTTGTGTCTTAGCAAAGTCTGTGTCAAAGTGAATGCTGTACAATCTGTAATATAAACCTGTTGGGGGGAATAAGGGAAAAACATTTTTTTGTGTCTTAGCAAAGCACTTTTTTAAAGTGTTTGTAAATCTGAAATATAAACCTTTGTTGGGAATAAGGGAAACTTTTCTTGTGTTTAGAAGCATCTGATGAAAAGGGAAATGCTGCAATCTTAAATAAAAAACCTTTTGTTGGGAAACGGAAGCATTTTTTGTGTCTTAAAAAGCTCTGATGTCAAAGGAATGCTGTACAATCTGTAAAAAACCCCTTTTTTGGATAAGGGAAACTTTTTTGGTCTTAGCAAAGCATTGATGTCAAAGGAATGCTGTAATCTGTAATAAAAAACTGTGGGGGGAATAACTGGAAACTTTCTTGTGTTTAGAAAAGCATCTGAAGTTAAAGTAAAGAAAACTGGCGGGTCCCAGGTGACAAATGTTGTACAAGGAATCTTTACATTGTCATGATCAGTGGCTTTCCCGTTGGTTTAAACAATCTTTAACCCAATCACATACATTACATAAAACAATGGAATCAAAAACAATGTCAATGCGATGTGTGCCACAAATGACGTTTTATACGATGAATGGCACCCACATCGTACGGAGGAAGTGTCTTGCAGAAATCGCAAGGCAACCATGACTTGGTGGAAAGGCAGGCCCGAAGGAAAGACAAGAGAAGAAAGTCAGCGCCTGATCGCCCCCAACAGGTTAAGTTGGGGAGGGTGTTGTTTAAGTGTTTTTTTCAGTGTCTTAGATTTTGAATACCATTTCTGTTGTTCGTTGTGAATTCTGTTTCTTTGTGATTTTCCTTTTTGTCTGTTCGTGTAAATGTCAGTTCTTTGTGGGTTTCCATTTCGCCCGGGTGTGTAAGCATGTTACTGTGTGTGTACCATTTCTGTCTGGGGTGAATGTCATGTTATCGGTGATGTCCATTTTCGTCTGAGGGGGTTGAAGCCTTGTGTGTGTACCATAAAGATTTCTTGTTTTATTTGTTGCTACTTTTGATGGATTTCGGGGTTTGTTTTATTTTTCCTTGAAGTCAGAAAATGGTGTTGTTGTAAAATGCTCCCTTGTTTTATTGGTTCTGGTTTTAAAGCTTTTGTAAGTGCAGTGAACTTATGACAAGGAGGAACCGCATTGTGGCCCCCCCCCCCCCCCCCCCCCCCCCCCGCTTGTTGTAATTTTTGTAATGAAGTCTTCTTTAAACATGGCCTCTGCCTCTGACTGTGTTTTTTTCTGTCATCTTTCATTACATTACTTCAGCATGAAAATTTCTGAAAAAAAAAATTAGTGGGGCAGAGCGGGCAAAAACTCTTTCCAAAATTTTAGGGAGTAATAAATTAATACAAACCGGGCCCCTTTATATCACAAAAAAAAGTACTGTAAAATCACATTTGTGGTGGTGTGTGTGTGTGTGTGTGTGTGTGTGTGTATGGATGCGTGTCTGTGTGTGTTGTGGTGTGTGTGGGGGTGTGTTTGCTCTTAAATACACAAGTATCCCCCCCAGTCCGGCCAGCTTTTTTTTTTCAATGGGACAAATTTGTGCAAACAGGTGAAAAACCATCGTCATCAAAAAGTGGGGGAAAGATATCAGTATTGAAACTTCATTGAACTGAGGGGGGGGAGGTGCTCATCTCCACCCCCCCCCCAAACACACACACACCACACCCCACACACCACAACACACACCCCACCAACAACCCCACACACACACACCCAAACTTTCGAGTCTCTACAAGATGAAAAAAATCCACAAGAAACATTTTTACCAATTTTGACTTGATTTTTTTTTGGTTTGGGTGGAGTTTTCAGCCCCTTTTTGTTTTGGGGCGTTTTTAAAGTGGGGTCTCTGAACCAGTGTGGAGGAAGATGAGACTGACTGATTGTTACAGCTCTTAATGACCTGCCTGGGGATGTTTAGACCGTTTATAAAAAAAGTGAGATTTTTTTGCTTCATCATTTCCTGTTTGATCATGTTGTCGGGTGGAGTATAAACACCTCATACACCAAAAAAAAATTCAAGTAAACTTTTTTTAGTAATGTAAAGTTAGTGTTAAACTACTATTTTCTTTTTTTATTTGACTGAAAAGAAAAGGGGTGGGGGGAGGGTTTGGGGGGGGAAAAAAAAAACAAAAACAAACTTACCTATGTTTTATTACACATGCCATTTTCTGATGTTGAGAAGAAGATTTTTGTGCCCTGTGTACAGGGCCAAATTTCCCCGAATAACAGGCTAGGAGTGTACAACCTTCCCCATGCTTTTTCGAAAGGAGGGAGTCACCACCTCCCCCGTTCGTCCTGAAGGATCACGGGGGGGGAAATTCTTTCAAAGGGGTTTTCAGCGTTAAAAAAAGAATTTGCTGAAGTCCCAAACGAAGTGGTCCATCCAGCCCAGCAGTGGGGTGAGTGTGTTTACAGGGGCGCAGCAGCTGAGCCACCACTGGGCCCCACGTGCTTTTCCCTGACCTGGACTGCATCCTGGGCATGAGGGGTGGAGCAGGCTGCCATGACTTTCCCTCAGTGCCACACTGCCCCCATCTCGTCGGTGTTCAGGGGGCAGGTGCAGGAGGGGGGCGGCTGCCTGAGCTTTTTCCCAGTGCCCACTCCCCCCTCATCGTAAGGCTTTCAGGAAGGGCAGGGGGTGGAGCGGCTGCCAAAGGGTGTTTCCCCCAGTCCACACTGCCCCCATCCGCAGGCTTTCAGGCCCGGTGCAGGAGGGGGAGCAGGCTGCCATGAGGTTCCCCGTCCCCACTGCCCCCATATCGTAGGTGTTCAGGCAGGTGCAGGGGGGGAGCAGGTGCCTGAGTGTTCCCTCAGTGCCCCAGCCCCCCCATCATGTCAGGCTGTAGGACGGGCAGGAGGTGGAGCAGGTGCCATGAGTGTTCCCCCAGTGCCACACTGCCCTCCCCATCGCAGGGTGTTTAGGACAGGTGGGGGTGGGAGGCTGCCATGAGTGTTTTCCCCCATGCCACACTGCCCTCCATATCGTGGCTGTTTAGGACAGGTGAGGAGCAGGTGAATAAACAAAAGGGAAAAAACTTGGGAGGGGGGGGGGGGGGGGTTGGGGGGGGCGGGGGGGGGTTTTCTCCGGCAAAAATTCAGTAGCGGGGGGCTCAAGTCACCTTTTTTATGACTAGTGTAAATAAGGTAGGTCTTTTGGTTCTTTGTGGGGTTTTGCCCTCCCCCTCTCTCTCTTCCCCCTCTCTTTTTCTCTCTCTTCCCTCTCTCTCTCTCTCTTTCTTTCTCTCTCTCTCTCTCTCTCACCCAACCCCAGCCCTGATATGGCCTTTTCGGGCGGGTGGGTAAGCAACTTTTTCTTTCTTATCGCCTCGCTCCTCTCTCTCTCTCTCTCCTCTCTTTCTGTATACATGTCTGTTTGGTTCCCGAAAATTCACAGCCTGTTCCTGTGTTGAGCATGGTGTTTCCCGAAAACCAAATTTTTGGGGGAGGCAAAACCCGGAAAAGGTGCAATAGTTCAAACTTTTCCCCCAGTCCCCGGTCACACCCCCCCCTTTATCCCCCCAGGTACAAAATTTGCTTTCAACAGGTTCCAGTGTGCAACTGAATTTCTGAAGTCCTAAAAGAAGTGTCCATCCCGAAAAAAGCAGGGATGGGTGTTGACAGGGCCGCAGCAGCTGTGTTGGTATGAGGCCCCACGTGGCCCCGTCTTCCCGGCGGGGCTGAGTGTACGGCACTGGGGAAAATGGCAAGGGCGGGCTGTCTTGAGGTGACCCCCCCAGTCAAGCCATGCCACAGTCAGGGGTCCACAAGGGCTTCCACACAGACCCGAGGTGAATGAAAAGGAAAAAAACTGAAATACGCAGTGAGGGGGTGAGGGGAGGGGGGGGAGAAAAAGAGACAGAAAGGGGGGTGGGGAGAGAATGAGAGGGAGAGGAGAGAGAGGGAGCGAGGCAATTTATGCCAGGTAAAACAATTCGTGTCTGCTAGGTTCTCAAGTGAATTCATGGTTACACTCAAGTACACGCGTCCAAAACAAATCAAACCGTATTGAGACGACCTCCTGATATAGTTTGAAATATTAACATTCCAGCATAGCAGTGCTGCCATGTTTGGAGTTTCTTGCAGTCAGTGGCTGGCACTGGACACCACACGTTGCTATGGCTGCCAAATGGAATGATAACTAGGGGGAAAATTCCTGTTCAAGTTTTGGCAAACCATAATTTTCCCCTGCCACTCGTGATGACCCTGAGTGTTCTTCACAGATGATGTGGTGTGTGACACACTTCACACAAGGAAGAGAAGGTGAGTTACTTTATATTATCTGCATGCTCCGAAGCTCGAACTCTGAAGGCAAACAGCACAAATTAATTCTACAAGGCTTCACCAAACAATTCAATGTCGCGTTCAGAGTCAGGTGTCTCATTGGACTTCCACCTCGTAGAAGAGGATCAGTGACAGATAAAAACATGAAATGTGCAAAATGTGATATTATGGTTGTACCAAAAAAAGACAAATCACTGACTTGCAAACTGTGTGATTCCATATGGCATAGAACCTGTATCAATGACATGGATGAGGAGACATACCAAGTATTGAAAAGAATGAGAACAAAGAGTCCTCGAGTGTCTATTGGTATTGTACCAAGCAATGTAACAGGGCAGCTGGGAAATTTCTGAGTGGAATGGCATACTTGGAGGTTGAAATGTCCAAGATAAATAAAAAAGTATCAGAGATTGAAAATTCAGTGGCAGCAATAAAAGATGGCGTGTTCACAGAGAAAATGGTTGAAACAGTGAAGGTAATAACCCAAGACAGCACCATGTCAACAATGAAGGTTGGCAACTTCACAGAGGAAATGACACAGACTGTAAAAGAAATTGCTCAGGAAATCGTAGACCAAACAGGCGCAGTGGGTCGAATAGTGGGTGACGCAGCAGCACATGTGGCAAATGTTCAGGAAATTATTGAAACTGAGAAGAAAGAACAACTTGCTGAAATTGAGGATAGAATGAGAAGGAAAACTAATCTTGTGATCTTCAGACTCCCAGAAACTGAAAATAAATCCATCAAGGAAGCAAAAGTGGAGGATGAACAAAAGGTCAACAAAATGCTGACTGAACTAAAGACAAAGCACACACCTGTGGATATTCGAAGACTTGGACAACTCAAGAAAGGAAGTAAAAAGCCAAGGCCTCTAAGAATCTCTTTTGACAATGAAAAAGCAAGAGACGAAGTCCTATCATCTGCATACAGTGTGTTGAAGAACAAGAAAGAAGAAGACAATAGACTCTGTACACAAGTGTCAATAAGGAAGGACCTCACTGTGCAAGAGAGAGAAGAGGATATCGGCTATATGCTGAACTGAAGTGAAGAAGACAGGACTCCAAGGAATCGGGGGACGACAAAGCAAAGTGGGTGATGAGGAGAGGAAGAGTGGTCAATATCGGCAACTACGAGGTAGAAGAGGAGGAGAAGGCCAACAACCAGGCCGACAGGGGTCCTCAAGAGGAGGAAGGCCAACAACCAGGCCGACAGGGGTCCTCAAGAGGAGGACGAGGAAGAGTGGTCAATATCGGCAACTACGAGGTAGAAGAGAGGAGAAGGCCAACAACCAGGCCGACAGGGGTCCTCAAGAGGAGGACGAGGAGACGGTCCTAAACAACGTAAACTCTTCAGGTGCACATAGTGTAAATAACAACAAAAACTTCTTCATCTTCTGACCCATCTTTGTTAATTTTCCAAATTGCAAATGTATCTATACAAACGCTGATCAATATATGAACAAACGAAACGAAATGAGAGCACTGATTGAGATAAACCAACCTGATATAGTTGGCATAACAGACGTGAAACCAACCTGATATAGTTGGCATAACAGAAGTGAAACCCAAGCAAGCTAGATTTAAAGTACAGGAAAGCGAAATAGCTATGAAGGATATGAAGTTTTTCACAATCTCGAAGATGAGGGGAGAGGAATAGCACTTCTAGTGACGGAAGAAATGAAACCAACACCAAATGATAGACTCAATAGCACATTCTACAGAGCATGTATTTGTGGATTGTACTCAAGGTGATGGAACATTACTGACAGTTGGACTGATATATAGAAGACCAGGCAGCACATCTGAAAATAACGAGAAACTTTTTGAGCTCATCAGGAACACAGCTGATATGAAGAAAGACAATCTGCTAATGTTTGGAGACTTCAACCTCCCCAGCATCAACTGGGATACAGAATCGTGCAGGAACAGTGAATTACATGAGGCATCCCAATTCCTTCAGGCTACACTGATGCATGTCTGTTCCAGCACCAGAAAAAAATCACACGTTTTAGAGAAGGCGAAAAACCCAGTGTAGTAGATCTTGTGTTGACAAATGAGGATATGATCAAAGACATTAGTACAGAAGCTGGACTTGGGAAAAGTGATCATTTCTGTTTGTTTATTACGCTCAGTGCGACAACTGCTGTGAATACACAGTCTCCGAGATTTTGCTACAGTAAAACTGATGAAGCTGTACTTAAAGACATACTACAGAAAGTTGAATGGAAAAAGGAACTAAAAGACCTATCTACGAATCTAACATGGGAAAAGATTAAGGAGAAAATATACGAGGCAATTAAAGCATCAACACCTATGTCACGCCCATCAGGCAGACAACGAAAACCATGGATGGACAGAGGAACCTTGGCATCAGTCTGCAAGAAGTACCAACTGTTCAGACGTTGGCTTGCTACAAGGAATGGTCAGGACTATGTGAACTATTTGAAAGCCAGAAATAAAGCAAGAAAAGCATGCAGGAAGGCACAGAAGAACATGGAAAAGAAATTGGCGTCAGAGGCAACAACAAATCCTAATGGTGTATGGAGATACGCAAAGTCAAAGACATCTTGCAAGAGCAGTATCCCGGATTTGAAAAAGAAGATGGCAGCAAAACCAAGTCTGATGCTGAAAAGGCTGAACTTCTGAACAACTTTTTCAAGAGTGTCTTCACTTCTGAAGATCCAGGTCCGGTTCCTGAGATGCCAGAGTACGACTTCAGAGAGACTAAGGACGACATCTCGATCACGGTAGATGGAGTGAGGAAACTGCTGGCTGGTCTACAACCAGAAAGGCAGCAGGCCCCGATGGACCAGGATCCTCTCTGTAGCAGCTGATGAACTGGCTGAGCCACTAGCAGAGTTGCCTACCGTTCCTGAGCAGCCGTATTTGATCCGGATCTAAGTAAAAATATCCCCTTAAGTCCGGAAAGTACGGTTATCGAAAGTATGCTCCGGAGAAAAAAAATCGCCGTGGAAAATTTCGTGGGGGGGGGGGGAATTTTGGCTTGCCTTCACCAAGTGTGAGTTCGAGCATGCGCAATGGGAAACGCTTTGTAAACCAAGTTTTCTGATTGGTTGACCCACTTCACTTCACTTCCCTTCAAGCTCGCTGGCTGGCCTAGGCCTAGGCCTAGTAGGTGCAGGCATTCAAGTTTCAAAATGGCCAGCAAGAGGAAGCAAAGCGATCAGTGTGGTTCGTCTGAAGATCGTTCTGAAACTCCACCACGGGATGTGAAAAAAACCACGACGAATGCAGGCTTTCAAAACGGATTATTCCGAGAAGTGGCCCTGTTTAAGACCTGGACAGAAGGGGCAAACATTCGGATTTTGCTCTGTGTGCAAGTGTGACTTTTCCGTCGCTCATGGTGGAAAGGACGACTGCCGTCGGCACATCGAATCGAAAAAACATGCCGAGTATGAGAGCAAAGCAAGGAAGTGGGCAAATGCCTGAAAATATCAGGATTTTTCACTTTGAGTTCTTCATCCAGCCCTGATATGGCTCTTCGTAGTTGGCTGGACTATAAGCAACATGAATTGAATTGAATTTGTGTGTTCATTTATTGTATGTGTATTACAGTCTTAACAGGCAGACGCACTTGAACTGTCTGTTCCGGACAAAAATCCTGTGTTCCTGATTTCTGAGACATTTGTTCCTGATGAGCAAATTTTGGGGTAGGCATGTCTGCACTAGCGCATCTGTTCAGACTCACCCTAGACACTGGAGAACTTCCTTTAGAATGGAAGACGGCGTATGTGAGCCCCATTTTCAAGAAAGGCAGCAGAATGTCCCCCAACAATTATAGACCTGTGAGCCTCACTTGCGTCGTCTGCAAAGTCATGGAAAAGTTAGTGAGAAGAGCAGTGATGGGCCACCTCGAAGAAAACGACATTGTCACTAGTGAGCAACATGGTTTTGTCTCAGGCCGGTCATGTATAACACAGCTACTGGAGGTCTTGGACTTATGGACAGAAGCAGTCGACAGAGGGGGGAAGTGTGGACGTTATTTACACAGACTTTCAAAAAGCGTTTGACAGTGTTCCTCATCGTCGACTCTTGGAAAAGGTCTCTGCTTGTGGCATTAGGGGTAAACTTCTTCGATGGATTGGCGACTTCCTTGCAAACCGAACACAACAAGTAGTGATCAACGGAGTGATGTCCCAGGAAGGCAAGGTAACCAGCGGCATTCCTCAAGGAAGTGTACTGGGGCCCATCCCTTTGTGATCTACATAAACGATTTGCCTGCTAACGTGAAGAGCCAAGTAAGGATGTTCGCCGACGACACGAAGTTGTTTACAAGAGTAGATGTTCCGAACAACCACGTAACCATGCAGAACGACTTGGACGAGCTGATGCAATGGTCTGACAAATGGCAACTGAAATTCCATCCAGAGAAGTGCTGCGTCCTGAAACTAGGCCATGAAAGAGAAACGGAGTACTTCATGAACAGTAAAGACAAAGACGGCAACTCAATTAGAGTAAAACTGAAAGAAACACAGGCAGAGAAAGATCTTGGGGTGACCATCGACAAGGCGCTCTCTTTTAAGCAACACGTGGCACAGGCAACAGCAAAGGCAAACCGCATTGTTGGAGTCATTCGCAGGGCATTCGACTACCTAACACCAGTAACTTTTGTCCAGCTGTTCAAGGGATTAGTCAGGCCACTTCTGGAGCGGTCACTGTGTGTGGAAGCCAGACGAGAAAAATCAAAAAGGCCTTTGCGCTGAAGTGGAAAACGTCCAGAGGAGGGCGACCAAAATGTTGGGCCCCCTGAAGGACCTCCCGTACCCCGAAAGGCTACGTCGGCTGAAGCTTCCATGTCTGGAACACAGGAGAAAGCGGGGAGACATAATTGAAGTCTATAAGTACTTGCATGGCTTCTACAAGGTGTCACGCCCTGACTTCCATGTCACCACAAATGAACTGAGATCCACCAGAGGCAACTCCCAGAAACTTCAGAAACCAAGGCATCGTCTCATCGTACGGGGCAACTACTTTGCAAACAGAGTTGTGAACCTCTGGAATAGCCTCCCGGATGATGTGGTAACAGCGCCATTGGTAGACGCCTTCAAGAGAAGATTGGACAAGCACTGGGCAGCACTACCTTCAGTGTACGACCCAGAATGCCTAGTTTAATTGTTCAGTAGGTGATCTGATTGGCACCATCCTCAAACCACCCAGGCCAATCAGTTTAATTGAGAACCTGAACATGGTCCTATGGAAGGACCTGAATCTTGTATCTTCAAAGTCAAAGTCAAAGTGACAGTGTCCTAAGAGCTACAGACTACAGGGACATGACTGTCCCCGTCTGTTCACCTGTCCTCCACAGATGATGCTGTATCTTAAGAGCTATAGACTACAGGGACATGACTGTCCCCGTCTGTTCACCTGTCCTCCACAGATGATGCTGTATCTTAAGAGCTACAGACTACAGGGACATGACTGTCCCCGTCTGTTCACCTGTCCTCCACAGGTGATGCTGTATCTTAAGAGCTACAGACTACAGGGACATGACTGTCCCCGTCTGTTCACTTGTCCTCCATAGATGATGCTGTATCTTAAGAGCTACAGACTACAGGGACATGACTGTCCCTGTCTGTTCACCTGTCCTCCACAGATGATGCTGTATCTTAACGAGCTACAGACTACAGGGACATGACTGTCCCCGTCTGTTCACCTGTCCTCCACAGATGATGCTGTATGTTCACCTGTCCTCCACAGATGATGCTGTATCTTAAGAGCTATGGACTACCAGGTAATGACCTTCCCCCACACTAGTCCGCAGAAGAATACTTAGTAGCAGAGAAGGGCAGTAACCTCTGACCGCCTACTGGTCTCAGAGGAAAGGCGAGAGGAAAGGGGTGGAGACGGCCGCTGTTTGATTAAACAGCGCACTGCAGCCTACAGCTGCCAGCTTCCTCGCGCTAACCTCCCACAAGCTTTCCTCCCTACACGTAATGTGATACTAGCTGTCTGGCTGATAGTGTGTTGGAAATAGGGTGCTGTGTTTCTTCATTAAT
>JAFLJL010000673.1:88280-127247 GCA_018398815.1 Conus ventricosus | reverse complement strand
ACAGACATGGAAAAATGGAACAAAATTACAAACAGCGAACGATTTACAACATATTATTGTTTAAAACCATGCCCAAACAGAAGAATACTTACACGAGTCACTATAGCAAAGTTCAGGAAAGCATTGACAAGAATGAGGTAGGAATAAATGAATTGCATACTAACAAGAAGTATATAGACAATTTAGTGATCACAACATGCCCCTTCTGTCCAGTGGAAGAAACAGAAATACATTTCCTAACAATCTGTCCAAACTACAGACAATTAAGAGAGAAATACATATCTAAACATTTTAGAAACTTGAACACAATTAGACTAGAAAATTTATTACAAAATGATAACATAGATATCACACGCGATATCGCAATGTATGTCTTTTATGCACTCAAGCCAGAGAAAATCTATTATAAGAAAATAAAATACTAAGAGGGCTGGCAATGTTACCTAAACATATAAGATTAGAAATATGAAATATAATCATGATACAGATGAGAATGGAAGATGGAACTGGAAGAAGAATGATAGAATTTGTGTAAAAGAATGAGGAAAAAATGATAGACTGTCTATGAAGGAGAGACTGGAATAACTGAGAAAGATTGGACAAATGTACATAAGTGAAATATCTGAAAAAGGATGATGTTCTTGCATATGCATGTATACTTTATACAAGTGCATGACGATGAGAAGGTGGGATCGTGATAATAGAAGGATGGAAGTAATGTAGAGATGTATGTTGGATGAATATGTATAACATGTTTATATTATGTATAAGTAGACATGGATTAGAAGACGGGGCCTGTATGCACGTCAAACCCGATTAGCTTATTCGCGTTTAGGGCTTAAACGCGGTTAGCTATTCGGAGCTTAAACGCGGATAGCCCTCTCCGGTTTTGGTATGTATGACGCCCTATTCGCGATTGAATTAGCTCTCCGCGTTTAGAGGGCAGGAAACGGCGCTCTATTTATAGATTCTTGGCAAAACCGGGGTGCAGCAGGCACTGCTTTCGGTTTAGTCATACCCTCCTTCGTGGAACTTTCGCTGGTACGTGCTTCGTCGGTTTTCGCCAGTCGAAGTTTTTATTGTTTGTGTTAGATCTACTTGCCATGGAGAATTCAAAGCGCACTAGGAAGCCAAATTTCAGTGCTGATGAAATTCGAGTATTACTGGAAGAGATGCAGGTAGAACGTGCAGCAGTTTTACTCCGATATTTGTGTGTTACAGTGTCCATACAGAGATGTATGGTCAGGGTGTAGTTTCTCCAGCGAGGAAATTAAAAAAATGCTTCCCCCACACTTCTGATTCAGGTTCCAGTTTTGTGTGTGTGTGCGAGAGAGCACAAATGTTTAATTGTTTTTGCATTTGTATGGCCCGCGGATTAAGTTTTTACGAATGGTAGCAGTTTCCGTTTGAGTGTGTATTTGTAGATGGGATTAAGTGTGTGTGTGTGTGTGTGTGTGTGTGTGTGTGTGTGTGTGTGTGTGTGTGCGCGCGCGCGCGCGTGCGTGCGTGCGTGCGCGTGTCTTTTGTATGAGTGTGCTGTTTGTATATGTGTGTGTGTGTGTGTGTGTGTGTGTGTGTGTGTGTGTGTGTGTGTGTGTGTGTGAGAGAGAGGAGAGAGAGAGAGAGAGACAGAGAGAGAGAGAGAGAGAGAGAGAGAGAGAGAGAGAGAGTGCGAGCACGAGTGCAAGAGCGCTCATATTTGTGTGTATGTATGTGAATATATTTTGATTCGTTAATCAGTGATAATTCATGGCGATGTCCTTCCAACTGCCCCGCAACTTGTAAAAGTAATATTTGTGTTTACAGTGTCCATACAGAGATGTATGGTCAGGGTGTAATTTCTCCAGCGAGGAAATTAAAAAAATGTTGTTTTTTTTTAACAGGGGAAAGAGAGAACTCAGGGTTTGACACCTTTGCAGCTGAAGGCAGCGACGTATCGGCTATACCAGACACTCAGTTTTTTTGTTTTTTTTTTTACTGGTATGTGAGTTTTCATTAGGTCATCGTACAGGTCAAACGGGTTCTTTCTGTCACGAAAGATGCGGTTTCGTCGCAATTGCCGTCGCGTCTCACTTGGAAAAACATCAATGCAGCCATATTTATCCGCGTTTAGGCTCGCTATCGGACCCCGAGGCACGATAACTTTGTCGCGGATAGTGGAAGAAACCGAATACATTTCCAAACCTCAGTCCAAAACTACAGACAATAAGAGCGACAATACATATCTACATTTTAGAAATTGAAACACAATTAGACTAGAAATTTATTACAAAATGATCACATAGATTCACACGCGACGAATCGCAATGTCATGTCTTTTTGCATCAACGCCAGGAGACAATCTATTTATAACGAAAATAAAATACTAAGAGGGGTGGCAATGTTACCTAAACATATAAGATTAGAAATATGAAAATAATTCCTGATACAGTTGAGACAGGAAGGATGGAACTGGAAGCAGATGATTAGATTTGTGTTAAAAGAATGAGGAACAAATGATAGACTGTTATGAAGAGGAGACTGGAATAACTGAGAAAGATTGGACAAATGTACATAAGTGAAAATTCTGAAACAGATGATGTTCTTGCAGATGCATGTATCCTTTATACAAGTGCATGACCGATGTGAGGTGGGATCGTGATATAGAAGGATGGAAGTAAAGTAGAGATGTATGTTGGAATGAATTTGTATCACATGTATATATTATGTATAAGTAGACATGGCTTAGAAGACGTGGCATGAGCGCACAGATAAAAGAATGTTGGCGGTGCAGGTTACATGTCAGGGCTTTGGGGTGCGCTCTTGTGTGTCTGGCCCGCGCCCCCATGCGGCTCGCGGGTCTTCTCCCCCCTACCCCTCCCCTCCTCTTGCGCTCCCGCTGTGGTGGGGGGGGGGGGGGGGGGGGCGGGGCGGCCCCGGACGGCGGCAATAAAGACGTCGGTGGCACAGCTGTCCGGCCGGAAGCGCCCGGTGCGGCTCGCGGTCTCTCTCTCCCTCCCGCCCCGTCCTCCCTCTCTTGCGCACCCGCTGTGGTGGGGGTTGGGGGGGGGGGGGGGAGGGCGCGGGCGACGCGCGGTTTTCTCACCGAACAGCCAACAAGAACGTCGAGGCAAGCTACCGCGCGCACCCCGTGCGGCTCGCGGTCCCTCCCCCCCCCCCTCCCCCCCCCCCCACCCCCCCCCCGCCCCCCCCCGCCCCCCCCCCCCCCGGACTCGCCGTCTCCCCCCTCCCTCCCCTCTCTTGCGCTCCTGCTGCGGATGGGGGGGGGGGAGGGGGGGGGGGGGGGGCGTGGGGCGGGCGGGATCCGGACAGTAACAAGAAGATGTCGGAACACAGATGGCCACATTGCATTTCCTACTGTTTTTCTTTAGAAAATCACGCTGGAAACTCCTTGTGTATAGCCCTTTGGCCTCACATAAATGGCGGCGGCGTTAAACGCGCGTCAAGAGTCAAAGTTCTCTCTGTCTCTTCTCTCTCTCTGTCTCTCTCTCTCTGTCTCTTGTCCATTGTCCTGTCCCAGTCCGCTTTTCCCAAAAAGACAGGCAGTCTTGTCTTATTCCTCAGAATACAAATCACTACTCAAAAACTGAGGAGCAAGCACCCTGTAGAGGTGAGTTTTTCTCGTCACTCCAGTTAAGGTTTCCAAAAACACCTATTACTATTTGCACAGCAGTATGCTGGTTTAAAAGAGCACAAAAACGGAAGATTATATACATTTTTCTTTTACCTGGGGCGCATTTGACATCCACAATTCACAAGTGTACGGCTCCAAAAGGAGCGCAGCGCACGTAATGAGACACCTCATGTTGTCAAGACACGGGAACCATTGTTTCACAGCCCAGAAGACACACAGCTGCTTCCTATCAACGAAGGCATGGCCCAACGACAACACTGATGCCATAGCTTACAAAGGACCAAAGACACAACAGCCTGTTCCACAAGAAGGGCATGGCCAAAAACAACACTGATGCCATAGTTTTACAAAGGACCAGAAACACAAAACCTGTTCCAAAATCAACGAAGGCTGGCCAACAACAACACTGATGCAAGCTAAAAAGGGACCGAAGACACAACAGCCTTTCCTATCAACAAAGGGATGGCCAACAACAACACTGATGCCAAGCTTACAAAGGACCAGAAGACACAACAGCCTTTTTCCCTATCAACGACAAACAGCCTTTTTCCTTTACGAAACATCCCAAAACGAAAACACTGACCATAGCTTACAAAGGACCAGAAGACACAACACCTGTTCCTTCAACGAAGGCAGGGCCAACACAACACTGATCCACAGCTTAAAAAGGGAACAGAAGACACAACACCTGTTCCTATCAACGAAGGCAGGCCAACACAACACGAGCCATAGTTTACAAAGACCAAAGACCAAACAGCCTTTTTCCTATCAACGAAGGCAGGCCAACGACAACACTGATGCCTACTTACAAAGGCCCAAAGACACAACACCGTTCCAAACAACGAACTGGCCAACGACAACACTGAGCCATAGCTTACAAAGGACCAAAGACACAACAGCCTTTCCTACAACGAAGGCAGGCCAACACAACACGATCCATGTTTACAAAGGACCAAAGACACAACAGCCTTTTTCCTATAAAACGAAGGCTGGCCAACGCAACAGACCATAGCTAAAAAGGGGACCAGAAGACACAACACCCTGTTCCACAACGGGGCGGCCAACAAACCGATGCCATAGCTTAAAAAGGGACCAAAGACACAACGCCTTTTCCTATCAACAAGGCATGGCCAACGACAACACTGATCCCCATAGCTTACAAAGGACCAGAAAACCCAGCCTTTTCCCTATCAAAAAGGCAGGCCAACACAACACTGATGCCATACTTACAAAGGACCAGAAGACACCACACCTGTTCCCTATCAACAAAGAAAGGCCAACGACAACATGATGCCAAGTTTTACAAAGGACCGAAACACCACAGCCTGTTCCATCAACAAACTGGCCAACGAAAACACGATGCCATAGCTTAAAAAGGGAACCAAAGACCAACAGCCTGTTCCTATAAACAAGGCAGGCCAACAACAACACTGAGCCATAGTTTAAAAGGGGACCAGAAACACAACAGCCGTTCCATCAACGGGGCAGGGCCCAACGACAACACTGATCCATAGCTTAAAAAAGGACCAGAAGACACAACCCTTTTTCCTATCAACGAAGGAAAGGGCCAAAAACAAACGATGCCATACTTCAAAGGACCAGAAGACACAACAGCCTGTTCTTCAACGAAGGCAGGGCCCAACAACAAATAAAGGGCTCGTTTACACAGAAACAAGACGGGAGGGAGAGGACATCTAATCACTTTTCGGGAACTCCATCGTAACTCCACCCCTACAGAGTCAAAAGAGCTTTTGCCAAGTTTGGAAGGCTTTTTTTGAGGCCCCAAAGTTGCCAAAAACAAATCAAAACGGGGCAACCACAAAACCTTCACACCCCCCAAAGGACAGACGGGGAGCTGAAAAAACAGACCAAAAATTTAAGTACAAGCACATGGCAATTACTTTTCAGAATAAACAGACCACAACATTAAGGGACAGAGCATCAGGGGCAATTACCTTGCTAGAAAAAACAGACCACAACATAATGACAGAGCACGGGGGCAATTACTCTTGCTAGAATAAACGACCACAACTGAAGTGACAGAGCAACAGGGGAAATTTACTCTTGCTGTCTCAGGAAACTGAAGGCTTGTTATTTTCCCAGATCGTGTGGGATAACAAAGTGCCCCCATTCTTTTTTGGGGGCACTCTTGGGCACTGCAACCAACCACCCCCCGCCTCCAAAGACCCAGACTGAAAACCCTACACCAAACACTATTTTTTTTCCATCGTTTTCACACACCACGACGGGAAAACCCACCCCAAACACTATTTGTTTTCCCACCCCACACATATTCACTTTTTACATACACACATATCACACACTTACACACACACTATCAACATTTACCACACACACATTTTCACTTTACCAACCCCCTTACACAGTTTACCAACACACAATCACTTTTTAAAACCAATACACAAATCAAACACTTACCATACACAATAAAAAAACAGCTTACATACACAGATTTAATACGGCTACAACCACAGAAATTAACAGCTTACCACCACAAATTCACACGCTTACCCACACAGATATTCACACGCTTAACACACAGAAATCCACAGTTTACCACACACAATACCCAAAAGCTTACCATTTCTTCCAGAGCAAAAGCGGGGATCCAAAGGATGCCACGGGACAAGAGCCCCCAAAGACCGGGCCCCCAATGACCCACCATGACCCACCCCGTTTTGCAATGACTTTGTCCCCACCTTCAAAAAGGGTCAGCTTGAAATTTTACAAAACCCAAATGCTTTTTCACGACAACAATCATTAAATTAATTCAAAGGGGGATATTCTAACACACAAAATTCTTTTAACTGATGCACCACAACGGGAACAATACACGGGAAAGGGGGCGGGGGGGGGGGTTAAAGGGTCGAACCCCACAGGTGCTGCACTGGGGACATTTCCATCCATCACTCCTGCCCGGCTTTTGAGTTGTTTGGACTGCAGCTGGAAACGACACCACAACGATTTCCTTTCACCATGGGTGTGTGGGACAAGCGTTTGAACTGGTCATGGGGCCGGGATAGCTCGTTGGTAGAGCCCGGACCGGATCCTGGGTTACGGGTTCAATTTTCGGAATAGGGGGTTTTTTCCCTCGATTAACATTGGTTCTGACTCCTTCCCCAATAGTCCTTGAATGAGACAAAACCCCGAGGTTCCTTGTAACGCACGCATAACATCTTACACCACAAAAACCCATCCCCAAATTTTCGGAAGAAAAGGCCCTTTTTGGGCCGTGGTAGGGATGACACGTGACAATAGAGACACCTGCGACGCAGAAGAAAGAAAAAAAAAAGAACTGGTCATTAACCCACACACTGAACTTTTCCCCTTCACTTTCAGGGTGTGTGGGACATACTTTTGAACTGGTCGGGGTAACCCACACACTGACTTTTCCCTTTCCCTTTCATGGCTGGGGGGACAAAGCTGTTTGAACGGTCATAAAACCCACACTGACGTTCCCCTTCACTTCATGGGTTGGGGGACATGCTTTTTTGAACGGCCAGTTAACACCACACACGAATTTTTCCACTGTGGGGATGTTCTCTACGTGTGCTCAAACTCTTGATCGGCCCACAGGGTCTCAGTCTCTTGCACCTTTCAAGACTAACACCAACACGGTGTCCAGCTCTTGCACCTTTCAACCCAAAAACACCAACACGTGTCCAGTCCTTGACCTTTCAACCAAACACCAACACAGGTGTCCATCTTTTGAAATTGAAACACAACACCAAAACCAGGGCCTCACCGGCACCTTGTCAACACTAACCCCAAACACAGGTGTCTCAGTCTCTTGCACCTTTCAACACAAACACCAACACAGGGTCCAGTCTCGCCCCCTTGTCAACACTAACCCCAAACACAGTGCTCGTCTTTTTGCCCTTGTAAACACTAAACCAAACAAGGTGCAAAAGTACACCCCCTGTCAGGGAACCTCGGCAGAGGAACTCTTTTTAGATATTGACACAGATCTTCTCACCTGGAACGAAAAGAAAAAGATCACAGTAACCATTTGTACTTCAATCCCCACGCTTGTCAGTTTCATTTCCCAAAAGTGTTGTCCAAAGTCACCAACTGATCAGCATATACACCAGCATAAAGTACAGCATCGGGACAGTATTACAAAGGCTCTTCACGTCACTTTCCTCCAGCATTTTCCCCATACAGCATTCAGGACATATTAAAAGGGTCTCTTCACTTAAACTGTCCTCTCATGCACTTTCCCTACAGCTTCGGGACAGTATTACAAAGGTCTCTTATGTCATCTGTCCTCTCATGCCTTTCCCCCCAACAGCATTCAGGACAGTTTTACAAAGTCCTTCACTGCAGTCGCCCCTCCAGTCACTTTCCCAACAGCTTTCAGGCAGTATTCAAAGGCTTTTACTGCTTTTTCCCCTCCATGCACTTCCCCATACGCACAGACACATGCATTCAAAGTCACTGACATGACTCAATGAGAAACAAAGTCAAGTGCAACATACAATTATGAATATCAAAACAAAACGCAAAAAAAATTTATGTTTTTTCGCAGCCCGCCAACAAAGGGGGCCATAACCCCCCACACACCACAGGGGGGGGGGGGGGGGGGGGGGGGGTAAGAGGGCTGGGATTTTTTTTCATGAAAGAGAAGAAATGTGTGTGAATTTTGCTACGCCAGGAAAAAATAAAAAGCACCATAAAAAAGGTGCTCTAGTTCTACCCCCGGGATGAAAAAAAAATCACCATCAAAAGTGCTCTTTTTGCTACACACAAATAAAAAGCCCCCATAAAAAAGGTGCTCTAGTTGCACACACATGATGAAAATAAAAAGTCCCCATCAAAAGGTGCTCTAGTTGCTACCACAGATAAAAATAAAAAGTCACCAAAAAAGTCCTGTTGCACCCCACGGATGAAAAAAAAAGTTACCAACAAAAGGCTCTTTTTCTACACAAAAATATAAAATAAAAAGCACCATACAAAGGTGCTCTAGTTGCAACACACGGGAGAAAATAAAAAGTTACCACACAAAAGGTGCTCTATTCTACACACAGATGAAAATAAAAAGCACCATACAAAAGGTGCCTAAAAGGGGAAATATTTCCAAAATAAAAATTTGCTGCAGGCAAGTGGCATTTGCTACTATCATTTTGAATCCACGTTCCCCCCCCCCCCCCCCTCCCCTCCAATCCACACATACACCTTACACCACAATTCAAAAAATCTATTTGAAAATAACAGCACAATTCCTGCATAAATTTACACCAATTAATTTTATTTGATAAAAAAAAAACTGCTATAACTGAGGGAGGGGGGAAAGGTGTTGTGCATGCACCCATGGGGGTATTTCAACATCACTCAAAGACTGATGCACACATGTATTCATGCACCCAGTGGAGGTAGTCAAAAAACTCAAATTCTGATGCACACATGTATTTAGCACCCATGAGAGGGAATACAACACACCAAAACTGACCTGCATTAAATTCAGGAGAATGCGAAAGTAAATAAAAGACAAAGGGCATAGACAAAGACTTTATGCACACGTTTTTCAGAAAGCAAAAGGAATAAATACAAAGGACAAGACAAAGACGATGCACTACATGTATTAGGAGAATGCGAAAGTAAATAAAAAACAAAGGCATAACAAAAAACTGATGCACTACATGTATTTTTTTGGAGAAAACAAAGTAAATAAATAAAAGGGCAAGACAAAGACTGACACACATGTATTCAGGAGAATGCGAAATAAAAAAATGAAAAAGGACATAGACAAAGACGATGCACTACATGTTTTAAGAATGAAAGAAATAAATAAAAGGACAAGACAAAGACATGCACTACATGTATTTAGGAGAATTGAAAGTAAAAAAATACAAAAGGGCATAGCAAAACGAGCACTACATGTATTCAGGAGAATTTAAGTAAATAAAAGACAAAGGACATAGACAAAGACTTTTCACACAAAATTCAGGGGAATGTGAAAGTAAATAAAACAAGGACATAGACAACAAACAAAAAAAAAAAATAAAAGCGGATGAGTCAGATAAGGGAATCCCCCAAAACATAACGCATCCATAGGATAGTCAGATAAGGGAAATCACCCACAAACAAACGCATCCATAGGGTAGTCAGATAAGGGGAAATCACCCACAAACTAAACGTCATCCATAGGATGATCAATAAGGGAAAACACTCCACAAACATAAACCCTCCATAGGTGAGTCAAAAAGGGGAAAACACCCCACAAACTAACGCACCAAGGGTGAGTCAATAAGGGAAATCACTCCACAAACAAACGTCATCCATAGGGGAGCAGAAAAAATCACTCCCCAAACATACCGCAACAAATGTTCGATCAAGTGCTAACATGTTTAAATTTTTTTTCATTTCTACCAATAATTTAAATTAAAACATTGCTAAAAACTTGAGCCTTCTTGAGATCTTACGTGACAGGAACTATATTCATTCTGGAAAAAAGCAAGTATGCACTTAAAAATAACATTCAAATACTGCTCATAACGAGGGAAAGCAAAGTTTACACCTCATTCAATTTATTTTAACGGGCAATAACTATAATTTTTAAAAATTCTAAAAAAATTTGGGCCTGAAACAATTCATCACAAACTTTTTAAGCTGATGTTTTGAACTGGCATTTTATCACATTTTCCGAATTTACTGGGTAAATCCATATTCTGCGTGAGAGGTTTTTTGCAACCATTTTTTCAGGCCCCCCTGACTGAGAATCAGCATGACCCCCCTTCTTTTGCGCTCGGGGTTTGAGCCTACGAAGGCGGGCCCAAAAAGTGGCAAACGTTACTGATGGGGGAAACCCAAACTTTTGATCAGTGTCTTTTCCTTTTGAAAATTTGAATTTTTACAACACGGGAAAATTTAATTTTAACTTTTCGTTTAATTGTCGTAATACAGAAGCACGTTGCTGGGATTTCATCATCTGCATGCCCCCATGCGTCCAATGGACAAGAGCAGCACTCAGTGTCGACACTCATGTGGGCCCGCTAGTGACAGCAGTTCAATAGGGGTTTTTAACAAAAAATTTGGGAAATACTTTTTAAAGCTACAAGTAAAACAAAGGGTAAAGCAACAGAATCATACACACAAAATATACATATGAAGAATTTTTTTTTTCAAAGAAAATAACTTTTATTGTGGACAGTTTTTTTTCAGCTGCAAGCGGGGTTTGGGAAAACGTAAAGCGGAAACTCCCTTTTTTTGCCATTTTGAAATGGGGGTTTAATTCACACCACACACACACACCACACAAACACACAACAACCGTGACAGACGTTTCTCTTTCACACACAAAACCCCACAAAACACACCCATCCTATAACACACCAACCCCGGGGTTTGTTATTTCCACTGTCACTGAACGGGGAAAGCGACATGGAGTGAACTATGGTCAGATGGGCACCCCTGGCTCTTGTAGGGCCCCGCTGTCCTCAGCCGGGCACAGCCTTTTTGGGCCCGGCCCGGGCATCAGCGGACCCACCGACTGAAGCCGTCCTGGACTCCCACTCGGCTTGCTGCCTCCTCTGTCGGCCAACAACAGAGCTCACCACAAACCCCGTGGAGGGCAGCCAAGGGGTTAATGGTAGGACAGTGCCTAGGTGTGTAGCCCCAGACCAACATGATATCTTGGAGGGGCAGCAAGTTTGAATGGTGAGGGGCATTCATGCCAGTGGGGGGAGCTCCTATACACAACATATAACTTGAGGGCTGGGAATTGTGGCACAGCCGTCCCGCCCCCGATAACATCGCCCCTTTTTTCGGGTTACCTGCGCTGCTGACGACCCCCGCTGTGACCTTCACCCTGTGGGGTGACAAGCAAGCGTGGGAACATCCTTTGGGATGTGCAACACGGGGTACTGCGTGATTCTTGCGCTGAGTTTTCTCTTGTGTTCCGCTTTATTACGCTTACACGCCCATACTGGAATCAGTACTCTGGTTTTTATTTTTTGGGGCTGGCTTTTTCTTTGTGTCGTTTCACAAACTTTGGACCTTCCGCTTTTTGGCATCCTCTTTGTTTTTGTTGTGGGCGTTTGCCTTCTCCCATTGGGCCGGGCAGTGGTGTCATGAAGTGTCATCCGGCGGCCTGTATACCGGTGTGTGTGGGTTGTGTGTGTGGTGTGTGCATATTATAAAAGTGGTTGTGTGTGTGTGTGGTGTGCATAAGTATGTGTGTGTGGTGGTGTGTGTGGTTTTTGTGTGTGTGTGGTGGTGTGTGTGTGTGTGCTCTGTGGGGTGTGTGTGGTTGTGTTTTTTGTTGTGTTATGTAGTATGTGTTGGGTGTAGGAGTGTGTGTGTGTGTGGGTTTTGTGTGTGTGTGTGTTGTGTGATTGTAGTGTGTTGTGTGTGGTGTGTATGTAGTTTGGGGAGTGTGTGTGTTGTGTGTGGTGTGTGTTTTGGTGTGTGTGGGTGGTGTGTGTGTGTGTGTGTCCAACCCGCATTGGGTAAAAAACACATGGCCTATGTCTCCCCGAAAAATCAGACAACTTCCCTCAATTGGAAAATTTCAAATCCAAAAAATCCCCCAAAGCGTAAGAGGTACAACTTCCCGTTTTAAACCCCTACCCCTCAATAACACCATTCTTGATTAAACCAATTACCATTGAGATAAAAGAGAGAGAGAGAAGAGAGAGAGAAAGAGAAGAGAGAGAGAGATGCTGTTTTGTTGTCATGTTTTGGTGTGCGCCCCATTGGGGGTGCACTGCAGTGTCCCCGTTGCGTCAGCGTGAATTTCAAAAAAAAGGGGAGGGTGAAATAATTCAGTGTTTGTGTTTTTGGTGTGGTGTTTTATCCACGTTTAAATTTTTAGCGTTGTTGGGATGGGGACTGTCTGGTGTGGTGTGGTGTGTGTGTGTTGGTGTCCCTCCCCCCCCCCCCCCCCCCCCCCCCCCCCAGTTTTATACAAGTATAAATTTGGGGACCCAGTCTGAGAGGCTCCCCTAAGAAAGAAAATGCGACAACTTTGCTTAGTGTGTGTAAATGTGACATAGTTTCAAAATTTTTTGAACGGGGGGAAAATACAAGGTCAGTAGGAACATTTTACTTTTATAACTGACATTGCATGTGTACATCGAAATTTTTTTTAAATAAAAGCAGGTTGGGGGTTTTAAGAATCATACGGCATGCTTCACAAACACTAGACACCAGATAAAAGCAAAACATCCTAGGCCCTGGGAGGGAAACGCCGCGTGTTCCCAGTGAAGCCGACCATGCCACAGGACTGCTGTTGGGGCCCTACCACGTCGGTACGTGCCCCCGAACATTTTTCTGTCAAGGGAAAGGAAAGATAATATCATGCCAAAATTTCGATTTGAACATCATTGAAAGGGGGAAAGCAGCTCTCCATTTTGGTTGTTCGTCAGTCTTTTCAAAAGTTTTTATCCGCAAAAACTTTTTTGGTTTCCACAAAGCGTAGAAAGAAGACCATTCATGTTTGGATCGTTTGTCAGTCATAGACCCAAATCCATACATCAATTGACCACATTCGCTGCATTTTCACAAAATATTAATGAAGAACCCCACACCCTGTTTTTCCCCACACATCACCAACACTAGTATCAATTACGTGAGGGGGGAAAAACTTGTGGGAGGGTTTGCGCGAGGGAAACGGCAGCGTAGGCTGCAGTGCGCTGTTTAATCAAACAGCGGGCCCTCTCCACCCCTTTCCCCCCCGCCTTTTCCCCTGAGACCATAGGCGGGCGAGGTTACTGCCCTTCTCGTACAATTTCCCTGCGACTACGTGGGGGAAGGTCATTTCCTGGTATTTCCCTAGCTCCAAATACAGCATCATCTGTGGAGCTGGTGAACAGAAAGGGGGCAGTCAGTCCCTCAGGCTGGGGAACAGCTGATCAAAAAAATCTCTGAAAAATAGGCCGGGGTCCAGGGGCCGCCTAGGCCCCAGTGGGGTCCAGGGGCAATGCCCCGGTGGGGGGTCCAGGGGGGCGAAGCCCCCTGGCCAAAATTGATTTTGAGCACTTTTGAAGACCCTTTCGTGGCTTCTGGTGATAGGCAAATTACCCTGTGGCATGCAAAGAAACCAAACTAAAACATATTTACATGCAGCATGCAAAGAAATTTAAAAAAAAAAAAACTTACTTTATTTCATTTTGTTGATGTGCTGTAGTGCCTTGCTTCATAAGTTCAATAGTTCAGTCTTTACAAATTGAGTCCCAGTAATGTTCAGTGTATGTCTCTGCTAAATGAAGCATCACCCACGGATATATTCAAAGTCAAATACTTACATACTGGTACACTTATGACATTTTTTATTATTACATATTATATTACAGATAGTATTAACTGTCGTTGTGTGGAAGCTTCACACACAGTATGCATAATACTTTAAAAGCCTAATTAAAAAAAAATTGTTTCTTGGTGGATTCATTCATTCAATCATGTATTTTTTATATTTTTTTTTTATAGAAGGAAACTGGAAACCCTCTGGCTCTAGTGCAGGCTTTTTCTTCAACCTTTTGAAGTTGGCTTTTTTTCCCCAGAGTGAAAAAGCATGGAATAAAAAATAATGGAATGAAAAAAAAACAAACACAAACACACACACAAACGAAGTTGGCTGTCTGCACAGAAACACACATTCCATGTCAACTCACCAGGCAGTCTGCTCTGATTGCAATGAAGTCCTTTCGAAGCTTCAACATGCCTTTTGGAATGCATGTGTTCAAAGAGCGCTGTCAGTCCACGATTGGAATAGTTCAACTCCTTTGCACACAGTAGGCAGCGAGCAACTCCAGCCTTGTTCACTTTGCGAATGCAAGTTGAAACTCGCTGATCGTAACCCGCCACTTTCGTTGATTTTTCAGTCCAGTCCCATCTCCATTTGTTGGCAATCGATCCTTCATCAAACGACTCGCCACGATTTACGATGCGTGATACACACGACATTTTGACTCGTGAAAGATGCAGAAAATGACTGCGAATATTGCGTTCGCAGACTGATGCGCCCGCCTCGGCAATGGCTTCCTAAAGCTCGCGGAAATACCCTCACAACCGCGGGCGGAACTGCCTTATACTAAAACCTGGATTGGAAATACTGGATACGGAACGGTACTGGACTCGGGAGTGATCAAGTCCTTCGCGATTTTTCTGTTTTTCCCAGCGGATTTTTTTTCCCTCGGACGATCTTTTTTTTCCTCGGAAGTCATTTTAAAAAATCTCGGAAATCCTCGGATCCGAGGAGAGTTCCCCAGCCTGGTCCCTGTAGTCTGTAGCTCTTAAGATACAGCATCATCTGTGGAGGACAGGTGAACAGACGGGGACAGTCATGTCCCTGTAGTCTGTAGCTCTTAAGATACAGCATCATCTGTGGAGGACAGGTGAACAGACGGGGACAGTCATGTCCCTGTAGTCTGTAGCTCTTAAGATACAGCATCATCTGTGGAGGACAGGTGAACAGACGGGGACAGTCATGTCCCTGTAGTCTGTAGCTCTTAGGACACTGTCACACACCACATCCTCTGTGAAGAACACTCAGGGTCATCATGAGTGGCAGGGGAAAATTATGGTTTGCCAAAACTTGAACAGGAATTTTTTCCCCTAGTTATCATTCCATTTGGCAGCCATAGCAACGTGTGGTGTTCAGTGCCAGCCACTGACTGCAAGAAACTCCAAACATGGCAGCACTGCTATGCTGGAATGTTAACATTTCAAACAATATCAGGAGGTCGTCTCAATACGGTTTGATTTGTTTTGGATGCGTGTACTTGAGTGTAACCATGAATTCACTTGAGAACCTAGCAGACACCAATTGTTTTACCTGGCATAAATTGCCTCGCTCCCTCTCTCTCCTCTCCCTCTCATTCTCTCCCCACCCCCCTTTCTGTCTCTTTTTCTCCCTCCCCCCCCCCCACCCCCCCCCCCCCCACACACACACACACACTGCCTATTTCAGTTGTTTCCTTTTCATTCACCTGCAGAGTCTGATGTGGAGAAGTCCTTGATGATGATGCCGTGATGTGGGGCACTGGCGTTGACTGGGAGGGGACACCTCAAGACAGCCTCGCCCTTGTCCAGCTTCACCTCAGTGCCGATACACTCAGCGCCGGCCAGGGAAGACGTCGCCACAGTGAGGGCCATCATGATCCACACAGCTGCTGCTGACCCTGTCAACACACGTCATCCACTGCTGTGAGCTGGATGGACCACTTCGTTTAGGACTTCAGCAATTCATGTTGCACCGCTGAGAACCTTTGAAAGACAATTTAGTTACCTGTGGGGATGAAGGGGGGAGGGTGATGACCGACTGGTTGGGTGAAAGTTCTGAACTCATTGCACCTTTTCCAGGCATGCCTACCCCAAAATATGGTTTTCAGGAACACTCATGCTCAACATCAGGAACAGACTGTGATTTTCAGGAACACAAACACGTACATGTATACATACAGAGAGAGAGAGAGAGAGAGAGAGAGAGAGAGAGAGAGAGAGAGAGAGAGAGAGAGAGAGAGAGAGAGAGAGAGAGAGAGTGCATAAACACCACAAGAACAGCAAAAGACCTACCTTATTTACACCATGTACATGTAAACGTGTGACTTGAGACCCCAGCTGACATGAATGATTCTGCCTGGAGCAAACCCCCCCCCCCCCCCTCCAACCCCACCACCTCCCCCCCTCCCGAAGTTGTTTTCCTTTCTGTTTCATTCCCCTGCTCCTGCACCTGTCCTGAACCCTTTCTGTTTCATTCCCCTGCTCCTGCACCTGTCCTGAACAGCCTGACGATGATGGAGGGCAGTGTGGCACTGAGGGAACAGCTCATGGCAGCCTGCTCCACCTCCTCACTGCCCATGACTGCAGTCCAGGTCAGGGAAAACAGCACAGTGGGGACCAGCTGGTGACACTCAGCTGCTGCTGACCCTGTCAACACACGTCATCCACTGCTGTGAGCTGGATGGACTGTGGCACTGCTGACCCTGTCAACACACGTCATCCACTGCTGTGAGCCAAAGTGGCTTCACAAGGGGAGTATTGTGCATGTTTATGTCTGTACTTTTTTTTGTTTGTCGCTGAGGAAGGCATTTTGCCGAAAACTTCTTGTCCTGTTTTGTGCCGTGCATTAAATCGTCGTTACTTCACACTTTGTTTTGTGTGCTCTTCTGCTTTTTTGTCTTGTTTTACTTGAATTAGTAATGGTTGGCTGTACTGATGGTGTTTATACTCCAGCCAACAACACTGATCACATCAGGAATGTATGAAGCGATTAATCTCACTTTTTGGATCCAACTGGTCATAAACATCACCAGGCAGGTCATTCAAGAGCTGTAACAGTCAGTCAGTCTCATTCTTCCTCGTCACACTGGTCTTAGAGACCACCACATTAAAACTGACCCAACAATCAAGTCATGAATGAACTGCCACAGGGATTGAAACTCAACGAAAATGTAAATCAATAATTCATTAAAAATGTTGTGGACAGTGTTCATCACTGTAGAGACTCTGGAATAGATTGGGGGATTGTGTGTGTGTGTGTGTGTGTGTGTGTGTGTGTGTGTGTGTGTGTGTGTGTGTGTGTGTGTGTGTGTGTGTGTGTGCAGGGATGAGAAAAGATTTTTAAAAAGCAGAGGAGATTTTTCTGTTGGGGGTCTGGGGGCATTTTTTTAATATATAAAGAAAAATCCACATTTAAAACCATCAAAATATGTTTCTAGCCTTCAATTCAAACCTCAAATTCTGAGGTTTTTTTTTTCTTTTCTTTTTTTTTTGTTTTTGTTTTTTGTCAAACATGCAACTGGATTTAATACAGGGCTCTCTGCGTTTGTGGCTGATCGATTTACGTAAGAAATGGGTTTTTTCCGAAAATTACCTGCCCTTGGCCCTGGTTCTATTATTAGTAACTAGACGTCTAGGTTTTGTTTCACAACATAAAGTCAAATGACGAATGTTTCAGCTAACTGAGATAGTCTGACCATTGCAAATGAATGATAAAATATAACAAAGAAGAGAGCAAAATCACCAACAGCTTACTTTCCAAAGTTTAATTGTTCTTCAATGCAGCGACACGCTGCCTGTGAACCAGGCGTTTCATGTGGTCAGCAATAGTAATGAAGCCACGACTTCCGAAGCTGATTTTCTTGTTGCAAGCTAGACATAACGCCTGCTCGTCACTGCTTTTGCATATGCTATCTCTAACTCTACTCCCACACACACCTCTTCCTCGAGCCAGTTTTCTTTCCAATGGTTGGGATTTTTTTTTTTTTTTTTTTTTTTTTGATTTCGTTCGATGCCATGAATCACAGATGACACTCGGTCGATCGGCGCTGTTAAGCGGATGTGCAGTGGTTGGCCGAGTCAACCGAATAAAAACCAGCCCATTTGGGTATAAGCCTAGAGTAATCTCGCCGGAGGCGTCTCGCCGAGATTGGGAGCAAAGAAAATCGCGATAGCTTTTTTTTTTTTTTTTTCGGCGGAGATTTTTTCAAACGGCGGAGATTTTTTTTTAAGACGGCGGAACGGCGGAGAACGGCGGAGCTGTTCTCATCCTTGGTGTGTGTGTGTGTGAGTTTGGGGGAGGGGGTGGAGATGAGCACCTCCCCCTCCCTCAGCTTCAATGAAGTTTCAATACTGATCATCATTCCACACTGTCTTTGATGACGATGGAATTTCACCTGATTGCAAAATTTTTTGTGCCATTGACAAAAAAAAAAAAGCTGGCGCGGCGGGGGGGATGCTTGGAATTTAAGAGCAAACACACACACACACACACAAAAGTGTGCTATTTTCAATACATTTTTTTTGCGTTAAAAGTGGACCCGTTTGTATTTTGGTGCCCCCCAAAAAAATTTGGAAATGATTTTTCGTCCCGAGTCTACCCAAATTTTTAAAAAAAAAAAATTATATTGTTGCTGACAAATTTAAATTTAAAGACGACAGAAAGGAAACACATCAGAGGAAAGGGGCCCAGGTTTAGACAAAACTTCTTACAAAAATTTAAACAACAATGCGGGGGACAACAATGCGGTTCCCACTCTGCCCAAAAGTTCACGCACTTTACAGAAGTTTTTAAAAACCCAAACCAAATAAAACAAGTGGAGCTTTCTATAAGCAACAACTTTTTTGCTCACTTCAAAGTGAAAATTGCAACAGCCCTGAGAACCCATCAAAGTGGAAAGCAAAGGTAAAACATATGAAAATGTTAAAGTACATCACAAATAATGACATTCACAACTGAACGAAATGGTACATACACAGAAAACATACTTTCACACACGAACGAAAGGTACTCACCAGATAACATGGTTCAACACTGAACAAAAATGGTACATACACAGATAACTGAATTCACAGCTAGACAAAAAATGTACATCCAAAGAAAAATGACCTTCACACACTGAACAAAATGGTACATCAAAAAGAAAACAGACACACACACTGAGACAAAAAGTACATCACACAGATAACTGACAGTCACCACTCAACAGAATGGCATCACAAAGATAACAACTTTCAAACTGAGACAAAAGGTACATCAAAAAGAAACATGACATTCACACGCTCGACAAAAATTGGGTACATCACAAAGAAAAACATGCATTCCACACTAGACATAAATTAAAACACAAAGATAACATACTTCACACACGAACACAAAGGTACATCACCAGATAACAGGGACATTCACACAGAGCCGAAAGGTACCCACAGAAAACATGAATTTCACACACTGAAAAAAAAAGGAACATCACCAAAAACGCATTCACACCAACAGAAATGGTACACACACATAACATGACTTCACACACTCAGACAAAAGGGTACACACACGATAACGCATTCACACAGAACAGAAATGGTACATCACAAAGAAACATACATTCACACACGAACGAAAGGACATCAACAGAAAACATGACATCACACACTCAGACAGAATGGAACATCAAAAAGAAAACAGACATTCACACACTGAACACAAATGGTACATCCCAATAACATAATTCACACACTGAGACAGAAAAGGAACACACAGATAACAGACATTCCACACGAAGGAAATGTACTCACACAGATAACATGAAATCACACAGAGACACAAAGGTACATCACACAGATAGCAACATTCACACACTGAGAAAAAAAGGGTACTCACACAGTAACAACATTCACACACTGAGACGGAAATAGTACATCACACATTTTAACAAAAAATTTCACACACGAGACAGAAATGGTCTCACACAGAAAACATGACATTCACCACGAGACAGAAAGGTCATCACACGTAACATACATTCACACACTGAGACAGAAAGGGACATCAAAAGAAACATGACTTTTCCACCTGAGACGAAAGGGTACATCACACAGATAACATACATTCACCACTGAGACAGAAATGGTACATCACACAAAAACATGACTTTCACACATCAGACCAAATGGTACATCACACAGTAACAACATTCACACACTCAACACAAAGGTACATCACACAGATAACATACTTTCACACACCAGACAAAAAATGGTACATCACACAGATAACATGACATTCCACACCAACAAAATGGACTCACACAGATAACTGACATTCACACACCAACACAAATGGTACATCACACAGAAACATGAAAATCACATGCTCAACAAAAAAAGGTAATAAAAAAAGATAACATGACTTCACACATGAGACAAAAATGGTACATCACACGTAACATGACTTCACACACCAGACAGAAAGGTATATCAAGGTACTAAGAGTTATAAGACCTGAAAATCATTTAAAAACGACCCCCCCACCATTTTTCTAGTCCTGGGGGGGGTGTACTCAGGGCTGATTTTTCTTCCTTTGTTTTGACTTCGGGCCCTCCTTTCCCCAAGTCTGGTTGTTTCGCGTTTTGCTGCAAGACACTCCCTTCCTTTATCGAGAGCTGACCATTCAATCAGTAGAAAACCCATTTTTAGAGCCACTACAGCTTGACACTTTTCTGATTCCATTGTATTGTGAATGAAGTAGTGATTGTGGTTAAAGATTGTTTAAAAAACGGAATGCCCCTGATCACTGTTTAATGTAACGATTCCTTCTAAACATTTGCCTTTGGCACCGCCCATTTTCTTCATTAATTCAATGCTTTGCTAAAACACAAGAATGTTTTTCCCGTTATTCCCCCAAAAATAGGTTTTTTAAAAACAGATTGACAGCTTTTTACTTTTAAAATCAGATACTTTGCTAAGACACAAGAAATGTTTCAGTTATTCCCCCCACCAGGTTTATATACAAAATTTTACAGCTTCACTTTAAAACAGATGCTTTGCTGACACAAGAAATGTTTCCAGTTATTACCCAAAAATAGGTTTTATATTACAGATTGACCATTCACTTTTTCATCAATGCTTTGCTATTACAAAATGTTTCCTTATTCCCAACAATAGGGTTTTTATTTCAGATTGTACACTTTTCAAACAAATATGTTTTTATTGTTAGAAGGTTTTAGCCTTTTTACAATTGAAAGTCAGTTTTTTGAAACCCATGCATATTGAAAATTTATTGACTATATTACATTCACTTTTTTTTTTTGTTTTTCGTATGACCAAATTTCTTACGTTTTACAAAACCCCAAAAACTAGAGAAATGATCTTTAACGACATTTCTATCTATGTTCAAAAAATAACAGGTAACTTTCAAGTAACAATTGCGTTAGATAAAACTCCTTTCTTTATTCATGCTTTCCTCCCAAAAACCCCCGTTTTTCCCTTTTCCCTAACCTTGACTATAAAAACACTGTCCCCACAAGGGGTTAACCAGAAATCCTACAAAGTTAACATTTTTAAATCTCATAAAGGTCACTCTCCCAAAGTGCGTTGATTTAGAATAAAATTTTAATTTTTTCCTTTATTTTTTTAATGTTGATAAAGAGATAAAAAGAAATTTGAGACAGCTTCCATAAAAACAAAGGGGCTACAAAGGGTCTTGAGGGTTTTTAGATTTGGGTCCTTTTTTCCTTTCCCCCAAATTTCCCAAAAAACATCAGAAAGATGAATGGGCTCTTTTCAAAATTCAACTTTGAACATAAAATTTTTTATTCTTCTTTCTTTTCACTTATAAATTCACTGCCACATTTAAATAAACATCATCTATGATAACCAACAAAAAAAAAAAAAAAAAAGAAAAAGAATGAAAGCTAGGTTAAAAAAAAAAAAAAAGCAAAAAGGGAAAGGGGGGAACTAGAATGTTACTACAAAAAAAAAAAGGGAAAAAAAAAAAGGGGGGGGGGGGGGGGGCTGGAATGTATACTTCAAAAAAAAAAAAAAAAAAAAAAAAAAGGGGGGAAGGAGGAAAAAATTTTACTTCCAAAAAGAAGAGACAAAAAAAAAGGGGGGGAAGGGGGGGGGGGGGGGGGGGGGGGGGGGGGGGGGGGGGGGGGGGGGGGGGGGACTAAATTTTTAAAAAAAAAAGGGGGAAAAAACAGGGGAGGAAAATGTAAATTTTTTCTATGACAACATATAAGAAAATCATGATCCAAAAAAAGTTGTGAAAAGCAAAATATTTTTTTTACATAAAACTTTTCCAGCAAACAGCATCTTACTAATTTTTGAAACCATTGAACCCCCCCCCCCCCCCCCCCCCCCAAAAATACATCCCTAAGTCTACAAAATAATAAAATTTTAAAAATAAAAACACAATTCCCGCATAAAATGTACACCTTTTTTTGCAAAGTGATCTGAAAATAATTTCAATAACTGAGGCAGGGGGTTGGGGGATTACGTGTGTGGTGGTGGTTTTTGTGTGGTGTGGTTGTGTGTGTGGTGTGGGGGGCGGTTTTAAAAGCCTTCCACCCTGTGATAGACAGTCTATGTGTGGGGAATAAGTTCAAGTGAGAATGTATTAATCCATTAAAGATAAATTGACCCCCCCTCCTCTCCCTCCCCCCCCCCCCCCCCCACCTCAACCACCAATCCCTCTGCCATCATAAACAATTTTTAAAGTGAGAAGTGATAAGATCTACAGATAAGGACCAAATAGAAACTATTTAACAGAACACTTACAAACTGCGTCAAAACAGAGTAAATTGTTTTCAAATATATGGTAAAAGGCAATAAAGTTGATGCCATCAGTATAACCATCAATACCCGAATGTCTTAAGGAAGCTCACTTGCTCTTGGGCATGAATCAGCAATGACTGACATTTAAGGATTTCCCACACATACATTTAAACATTATGACAATATATTTGATTTTCAACGCGTTCAAATGGAATCTATGGATTAAGCCTTCAATCTCCCATGACGAGGAGGAGACATGCTGTTTGAACATTTTTCCCATAGAGTTACCCAATCACTAAATTTTACACAACTGTATAATAATGAATGTCTGAGTTCATATCAATGATAAGATAAGAAATTTTTTTTAATGAACCTTATAGCCCAGCCGACCGCAAAAGGGTCCATATCAGGCAGGTTCAAACAATGAGGATGTGTTAACTTTTTCTCTTGAATGTTGAATTTATAATTGAAAAACATTCAACACATCCTCAGGGAAACTTAAACTTCAGAGCACTGACTGCAAAGCGTATAAAATTGGTCCTTTGGGGTTCCCCACAGCATACATCTAACTTAGGGACCTATAAAGAAGCATGGGATCTTACACCCTGTTCATCAGAACTTCGGAAGCCTTCTACTTCAAAATTTGTCTTAAAGAGCTTTTCACAAAACAATTTTTGCTCATCAGAAGTATGTTTAAAATCAGAGAAGGATTTTGGAAAACGTGCCTAAAACATACAGTCAGCAAGGTTGATTTACTCATTTTCCTCTGATCTTCTAAAGGATACCAAAACAGATAAAAATAACATAGCCCAAAAGCCCACGTATTCACCTGTACCAAACTGGGAACAATGTAAAGCCTCCTTTGATACTGATTATACAGATGTTTCAAAAAAGGATTGTCCACATATCTTAAGAACATCTGTTTACACTCATTTAGAAACTAAGTACAATCATCATTTGAAAATTTGTACAGATGGCTCAGTGCTAGAAAATAATAACACGGAGCAGCCTTCATAATCCCTAGCCTCAAAGTAGAAAACCTCTTCTATCTTGGTAAACAGTTACCGATATTCAGTGCCGAATTACTTGCTATACTTAAATCGTTAGATTTTATTCTAAATTTTCCAATGAAAAGTTCACAAATTCTAATAGGTATTGATTCTAAAGCAGCAATCTACTCGATTAAGTCTGCATGTCCTTCAATCCGATTTGATATGATATTTGAAATTCATCACATTATTCACCTTTTAATCCATGCAAGGCATTACTGTCACTTTTTGTTGGATCCCTCTCATTGTGGTATAGGACCCAACGAGCGTGTAGATCAACTTGCACGAAAAGCAGCTCAAAATGTCAATTACGCAATACCACTCAAAGTTGCCTTAGATTTGCGTGTGTGTGTGTGTGTGTGTGTGTGTGTGTGTGTGTGTGTGTGTGTGTGTGTGCGTGTGTGTGCGTGTGTGCGTGTGTGCGCGTGTGCGCGTGTGTGCATGTGTGTGTGTGTGTGTTGTGTGTGTACGTGTGCATGTGTGAAGGGGGGGGGGGGGTGCGTGTGTGCGTGTGTGTGTATGTGTGTGAACGTGCATTACAGAGACAACCTCCAGCATACTTACCAGCAGCAGGTGAAGGTTCAGTACATGTCTCTGTGCCCTGAGCATGCTCGTCATCATCCCCTTCACCAGCTGCAGGGACCGGCTTTCCTGCCTTGACCAGTTTCAAATCTTTTCTCAGTGTGAAATTTGATAAGCACATAAACAGTGTAATGATGAAAGCAAATAAAACGCTCGGCATAATCAGACGGTCTTTTTCATATTTGGATACTGAAGTTTTTACATTACTATATAAGGCATTAGTTAGACCCCACCTGGAGTATGGAAATGTGATATGGAGCCCTTATTTAAAAAGGCAATCAGCAAGTATTGAGAAAGTACAAAGAAGAGCCACCTTGTTAATTAAGGAATTCAAATATGTTAGCTATGCAGATAGATTGCGAAGGTTAAATTTACCATCGTTAAAGTTCAGACGAATAAGGGGAGACTTGATTGAGACTTACAAGCTATTTAAGGGACTTAACAGTACAAATTTTAACACATTTTTTCAACTAACCACTAATCAAATTACAAGAAATTCTGATAACAAAATCCAAATTAAATATTGTCGCACTAATATTAGAAAATTTTCATTTAGTAACAGAGTGGCACCGTATTGGAACAAACTACCTGCACACATTAAAAAAGCAAAAGATTTGAATACTTTTAAAAACCTTCTGGATACTAACGCTGAGTTAAATATGTTAAAATTTCAATTTGATTGATAGAAACAAAGTAATAGAATAGATTAAAATATATCCTGAGCATATGCATGCATTAAGCAACCAATGTTTTTGAAATAAGATGATTGGGACACAAAAAGCTGTGAGGCTATCAAAGTCCCAAGTGAACTGAACTGAACTGAACTGAACTGAACTGTGAGTGTTGACCGTTGGACGTTGTCTTCACCTTTTTGTGACTGAGCCGTTTTCTTGTCTGCTTCTTGTTCTGGGGCTTTTTCCTCAGATATTCCAGAGCAGGCTGTAAGCAGACAAACAGAAAATACGGCACATATGTCATTGGCAGATATATACACATTCCATCATGTATACCTTCCATAAACACAGGGTCATAGGGTGCCATGACAGACACATGACAACCATGTTGCTGCCACTTCAGCGATCATCATAGTAGTTTAGTGACAGACACATGACAGTGATGTTGCTGCTCCTAAACGTTCATATAGCATTCCAGTGACCGTTACATGAAAGACTATGTTGCTGCTACTTTCACAATAACATAAGTACAGCACACACACACCATACCAATAACACTGTGTAGTAGGTCAAACAATAACATAAGTACAGCAACAACACACCTTAGGAATAAACACTGTGTAGCAGGTCAAACAATAACGTAAGTACAGCACACACACACCATAGGAACATGCAATAAGTGTGCATGTTCCCCAATGGCCATCATGTGCACAGTTCCAGTGGGACGTCAGGAGGCCTGCAAGTGTTGTCTGATAAGACAGCGCTATGTTCATAATAATAATAATGAATACTTATATAGCGCCAATTCTCGGCTAGAGGCCAAGCTCTAAGCACTTTACAATCAACACTCGTTTACACAACGGGGCTGCCTACCTGGGTAGTGCCGACTAAAGAGCTGCCAGCTGGCGCTTCATTCAGTCGTTTCCCGTGTCATCCAGTCAGTATCGTTCAATATCGATCACTCATTTTCCTTACTTCCTTCATTCTTTCCATTTCTCACGCAGGGTGCATGCTATGTGTAAAGTGTCATGCATACCAACGGCCAAACTGGCCTTCTCTTCCGAAAAGTTGGTGATGGGATTTTACGTGCGTGCAAGATGTTATGCGTGCGTTCACACACGGAACCTCGGTTTATAGTCTCATTCGAAGGACTAATGGCCATCAATGGCCAATGGCCATCATGTGCACAGTTCCAGTGGGACGTCAGGAGGCCTGCAAGTGTTGTCTGATAAGACAGCGCTATGTTCCCCAATGGCCATCATGTGCACAGTTCCAATGGGACGTCTGGAGGCCTGCAAGTGTTGTCTGATAAGACAGTGCTGGCTGAGTCGAGAAACGCACATCTCGGCAATGGGGATGTGTGCACAGCTGAATTTGATTCTCTCTTTGTCTTCTGTAGTCAATGGCAACTGGCCCTGTTCTCGTTCCAGTCAGCTCTCATTTATCAACAGTTATTCATGGAAAATGTCTGAATACCTATCACCGCCGCCACCATCTCCCAACCCCACCCCCCCCACCCCCCTTGAACTCACACGCAAATGATACTGTGATGTTTAACTGTCAACACACACACACACACTTACACAACACCCACTGGCTGGGGGTGGAGGGGGGGGGGGACGCTTCTTTTTCCGACTTAGGAAATGGTCAGAGTTGCAGACTATATATGCTACAAGCTCCAAAGAACACATTTCTGAGATGAAAACTGCGCACTATTTCATGTCTGAATGTGCACTCTATGGCATGTGTTTTGAAGTAGTGCATGCTTCTTGCTTGATCTGATGACCTCCAGCCTGTCCCACACCTTTGTGTGCACAGCAACATGCACCACACCACACACACACACACACACACACACACACACACACACACACACAGTCACACACACACACACACGCACACACGCACACACACACACAGACACACACACACACACACACAGACACAGGCAAACACACACAGACACACACACACACACACACACACACACACAAAACAGACACAGACACACACACAGACGCACAGACACACACACACACACACACACACACACACACACACACACACACACACACACACACACACACACACACACACAGATATACAGATACTAGGAGAATGAAAGACTTGAAGAAAAAAACCCACAATGAGAGGCGGAAACAGAGGCGGAGACAAAAGAATTATGATATTAGCAATCATGTGGGGATTTACACAGAGCTGTACCTTATTTTGTGGGGATTTAAACAGTGCCATTCCTCACTCTATGAGTGGGCTCACTACACTTCACAATAGCATTTAAAACTAGTACCAAACAAAAACAACTGCTCTTGAAAAGTTTAAGTACTACATCCGCCAAACATGAACAAACGAATCACAAAACATGACGCGTTTCTAACCTCTTAGGTCTTCTTCAAACATGATAAACAACAGCCAAGACAACAAAAATGAAGTATGAGCAATCACTTATTAACTTCTGAGCAATGTGGGCGCTGAATTTGTTGACAAAAGTGACAGCTTGTTCTTCATTTCTGTTGTCCTGAGTGTCGTTTATCCTGCCTGAAGAAGGCCAAGAGGTCGAAACGCGTCGTGTTTTGTCTTGTGATCTGTTTGTTCATGTTTGGCGGATGTGGTGCTTAACACTTTTTATGATTTATTCAGACTTCTGTCTGCAGTCGTGTGTTGTCTTGTGATCTGTTTGTTCATGTTTGGCGGATGTGGTACTTAACACTTTTTATGATTTATTCAGACTTCTGTCTGCAGTCGTGTGTTGTCTTTGTGATCTGTTTGTTCATGTTTGGCGGATGTGGTGCTTAACACTTTTTATGATTTATTCAGACTTCTGTCTGCAGTCGTGTGTTGTCTTGTGATCTGTTTGTTCATGTTTGGCGGATGTGGTACTTAACACTTTTTATGATTTATTCAGATTTCTGTCTGCAGTCATGTGCTGTCTTGTGATTTGTTTGTTCATGTTTGGCGGATGTGGTACTTAACACTTTTTATGATTTATTCAGACTACTGTCTGCAGTCGCCTCACTTTGCAACTAAAAATACTACTGCACTTTACAGAAGCATTTACGACTGTAACCACATGAAAATAACTGCACTTTACAGAAGCATTTACGACTGTAACCAAATGAAAATAACTGCACTTTACAGAAGCATTTACGACTGTAACCAAATGAAAACAACTGAAACATCATATAAACACTTTGCAACTAAAAAACTGCTGCACTTTACAGAAGTATTTACGACTGTAACCAAATGAAAATAACTAAAACATCATATAAACACTTGCAACTAAAAATTAATAATTGCACTTTACAGAAGCATTTACGACTGTAACCAAACGAAAATAACTGAAACATCATATAAACACTTTGCAACTAAAATAACTGCACTTTACAGAAGCATTTACGACTGTAACCAAATGAAAACAACTGAAACATCATATAAACACTTTGCAACTAAAATAACTGCACTTTACAGAAGCATTTACGACTGTAACCAAATGAAAACAACTGAAACATCATATAAACACTTTGCAACTAAAATAACTGCTGCACTTTACAGAAGCATTTACGACTGTAACCAAATGAAAACAACTGAAACATCATATAAACACTTTGCAACTAAAATAACTGCACTTTACAGAAGCATTTACGACTGTAACCAAATGAAAATAACTGAAACATCATATAAACACTTTGCAACTAAAATAACTGCACTTTACAGAAGCATTTACGACTGTAACCAAATGAAAACAACTGAAACATCATATAAACACTTTGCAACTAAAATAACTGCACTTTACAGAAGCATTTACGACTGTAACCAAATGAAAACAACTGAAACATCATATAAACACTTTGCAACTAAAATAACTGCACTTTACAGAAGCATTTACGACTGTAACCAAATGAAAACAACTGAAACATCATATAAACACTTTGCAACTAAAATAACTGCACTTTACAGAAGCATTTACGACTATAACCAAATGAAAACAACTGAAACATCATATAAACACTTTGCAACTAAAATAACTGCACTTTACAGAAGCATTTACGACTGTAACCAAATGAAAACAACTGAAACATCATATAAACACTTTGCAACTAAAATAACTGCACTTTACAGAAGCATTTACAACTATAACCAAATGAAAATAACTGAAACATCATATAAACACTTTGCAACTAAAATAACTGCACTTTACAGAAGCATTTACGACTGTAACCAAATGAAAACAACTGAAACATCATATAAACACTTTGCAACTAAAATAACTGCACTTTACAGAAGCATTTACGACTGTAAACAATGAAAACAACTGAAACATCATATAAACACTTTGCAACTAAAATAACTGCACTTTATAGAAGCATTTACGACTGTAACCAAATGAAAATAACTGAAACATCATATAAACACTTTGCAACTAAAATAACTGCACTTTACAGAAGCATTTACGACTATAACCAAATGAAAACAACTGAAACATCATATAAACACTTTGCAACTAAAATAACTACACTTTACAGAAGCATTTACGACTGTAACCAAATGAAAACAACTGAAACATCATATAAACACTTTGCAACTAAAATAACTGCACTTTACAGGAGCATTTACGACTGTAACCAAATGAAAAACAACTGAAACATCATATAAACACTTTGCAACTAAAATAACTGCACTTTACAGAAGCATTTACGACTGTAACCAAATGAAAATAACTGAAACATCATATAAACACTTTGTAACTAAACTAACTGCACTTTACAGAAGCATTTACGACTATAACCAAATGAAAACAACTGAAACATCATATAAACACTTTGCAACTAAAATAACTGCACTTTACAGAAGCATTTACGACTGTAACCAAATGAAAACAACTGAAACATCATATAAACACTTTGCAACTAAAATAACTGCTGCACGTTACAGAAGCATTTATACTGTAACCAAATGAAAATAACTGAAACATCATATAAACACTTTGCAACTAAAATAACTGCACTTTACAGAAGCATTTACGACTGTAACCAAATGAAAACAACTGAAACATCATATAAACACTTTGCAACTAAAATAACTGCTGCACTTTACAGAAGCATTTACGACTGTAACCAATGAAAATAACTGAAACATCATATAAACACTTTGCAACTAAAATAACTGCACTTTACAGAAGCATTTACGACTGTAACCAAATGAAAATAACTGAAACATCATATAAACACTTTGCAACTAAAATAACTGCACTTTACAGAAGCATTTACGACTGTAACCAAATGAAAACAACTGAAACATCATATAAACACTTTGCAACTAAATAACTGCTGCACTTTACAGAAGCATTTACGACTGTAACCAAATGAAAATAACTGAAACATCATATAAACACTTTGCAACTAAAATAACTGCACTTTACAGAAGCATTTACGACTGTAAACAAATGAAAATAACTGAAACATCATATAAACACTTTGCAACTAAAATAACTGCACTTTACAGAAGCATTTACGACTGTAACCAAATGAAAACAACTGAAACATCATATAAACACTTTGCAACTAAAATAACTGCACTTTACAGAAGCATTTACGACTGTAACCAAAATGAAAACAACTGAAACATCATATAAACACTTTGCAACTAAAATAACTGCACTTTACAGAAGCATTTACGACTGTAACCAAATGAAAACAACTGAAACATCATATAAACACTTTGCAACTAAAATAACTGCACTTTACAGAAGCATTTACGACTGTAACCAAATGAAAACAACTGAAACATCATATAAACACTTTGCAACTAAAATAACTGCACTTTACAGAAGCATTTACGACTATAACCAAATGAAAACAACTGAAACATCATATATAAACACTTTGCAACTAAAATAACTGCACTTTACAGAAGCATTTACGACTGTAACCAAATGAAAATAACTGAAACATCATATAAACACTTTGTAACTAAACTAACTGCACTTTACAGAAGCATTTACGACTATAACCAAATGAAAACAACTGAAACATCATATAAACACTTTGCAACTAAAATAACTGCACTTTACAGAAGCATTTACGACTGTAACCAAATGAAACAACTGAAACATCATATAAACACTTTGCAACTAAAATAACTGCTGCACGTTACAGAAGCATTTACGACTGTAACCAAATGAAAATAACTGAAACATCATATAAACACTTTGCAACTAAAATAACTGCACTTTACAGAAGCATTTACGACTGTAACCAAATGAAAATAACTGAAACATCATATAAACACTTTGTAACTAAAATAACTGCACTTTTACAGAAGCATTTACGACTATAACCAAATGAAAACAACTGAAACATCATATAAACACTTTGCAACTAAAATAACTGCACTTTACAGAAGCATTACGACTGTAACCAAATGAAAACAACTGAAACATCATATAAACACTTTGCAACTAAAATAACTGCACTTTACAGAAGCATTTACGACTGTAACCAAATGAAAACAACTGAAACATCATATAAACACTTTGCAACTAAAATAACTGCACTTTACAGAAGCATTTACGACTGTAACCAAATGAAAATAACTGAAACATCATATAAACACTTTGTAACTAAACTAACTGCACTTTACAGAAGCATTTACGACTATAACCAAATTAAAACAACGGGAACATCATATACACACTTTGCAACTAAAATAACTGCACTTTACAGAAGCATTTACGACTGTAACCAAATGAAAACAACTGAAACATCATATAAACACTTTGCAACTAAAATAACTGCACTTTACAGAAGCATTTACGACTATAACCAAATGAAAATAACTGAAACATCATATAAACACTTTGCAACTAAAATAACTGCCCTTTACAGAAGCATTTACGACTATAACCAAATGAAAATAACTGAATCATATAAACACTTTGCAACTAAAATAACTGCACTTTACAGAAGCGATTTACCACTGTAACCAAATGAAAATAACTGAAACATCATATAAACAGAACAGTTGCTCACCTCACTGTGAAAACTGAAAATAACCAAATGAAATAACTGAAACATCATATAAACACTTTGCAACTAAAATAACTGCACTTTACAGAAGCATTTACCACTGTAACCAAATGAAAATAACTGAAACATCATATAAACACTTTGCAACTAAAATAACTGCACTTTACAGAAGCATTTACCACTGTAACCAAATGAAAATAACTGAAACATCATATAAACAGAACAGTTGCTCACCTCACTGTGAAAACTGAAAATGCAAAAATAAAAACAATATACAGTCTTAATGGTAACAGTATACTGTATATCACAAAGATAGCATGACACTCATGAGCTCAGACAGAATGGCAATTCAACATAATAACAAACTGAACATGCATGCATTACAAGAGACAACCTCCAGCATACTTACATGTCTTGGTGCTGCGGTGGCCGTCTCCACAAGCTGAAGATTCAGTTCTCCTTGTCTGTGACCAGTGGTGATCAGCCATGTCATTGTCTGTGACCAGTGCTGATCAGCCATGTCATTGTCTGTGACCAGTGCTGATCAGCCATGTCATTGTCTGTGACCAGTGCCGATCAGCCATGTCATTGTCTGTGACCAGTGCTGATAAGCCATGTCACTGTCTGTGACCAGTGCTGATCAGCCATGTCATTGTCTGTGACCAGTGCTGATCAGCGATGTCATTGTCTGCATCATCAGTTGCTGGGACCAGATTTCCTCCATGAAACATGGAGAAAAAGGTCTCCATGCAAACAGATTTCTCCACTCAAAGCTTGGCCCTTTCAAGATGTCTCCAGCTTTTACAAAGTCTGGTTCCTCTTTCCATTCTTCTTTGTCTTGGTCTGGTCTTTCCATCCTTAGAGGCATTTTCTTTTCAAACTCTCCTTGTGATAGGGCTTTTTTTCTGAGGTTTGTCTGTTGTTCTTGCTATTTTGCCCAACTTTTATCATAGGCAGGACAAGACAAATCTGAATGCAATTATCTTGATATCCCACAGCAGGCTGTAAACAAACAAACAGATAGGAGAGATAAGATAATGTTGCTTATAGCCCAGCCGACCGCAAAGGGCCACATCAGGGCTGTAAACAAACAAACAGAAAATATGGTACGTAAGTCATTGGTATAACATACATTCCATCATGTTACGCTTCATCGTTAAACACAGCATTTCCGTGACAAACAAGTAAACAACATTATTGCTGAAATTTAAACATTCATCATACCACTCTAGTGACAGACACCAGAACAACAATGTTCCTGCTGTTGATACGTTTTTCACTTCATTTCAGAGACAGGTGTAGGAACAATGGTGCTGCTGCTTCATACATTCATTCAGTGACAGACACATGAACAGCGATACTGTTGTTATTTAAATATTCATCACTTCATTTCAGTGACAGACACATGACCAGCGATACTGTTGTCATTTAAATATTCATCACTTCATTTCAGTGACAGACACATGAACAGCGATACTGTTGTTATTTAAATATTCATCACTTCATTTCAGTGACAGACCTATGACCAGCGATACTGTTGTTATTTAAATATTCATCACTTCATTTCAGTGACAGACCTATGACCAGCGATACTGTTGTTATTTAAATATTCATCACTTCATTTCAGTGACAGACATATATATGAACAGCCGATACTGTTGTTATTTAAATATATTCATCACAGAATTTCAGAGACAGAAACATGAACAATAATACCGCTGCTATTGAAATGTTCATGAAAAAATATGTGCACTACTAGTGCTACTTAAGCCTTCAAGTTCATCACAGCCTTTAGCAACAGACACATGGACAATGATCTTGCTGCCTCTTTAACATTCATCACAGCCTTTAGCAACAGACACATGGACAATGATCTTGCTGCCTCTTTAACATTCATCACAGCCTTTAGCAACAGACACATGGACACTGACTTTGCCGCCTCTTTAACATTCATCACAGCATTTAGAAACAGACACATGGACAATGACCTTGCTGCCTCTTTAACATTCATCACAGCCTTTTGCAACAGACACATGGACAATGATCTTGCCGCCTCTTTAAATTCATCACAGCCTTTAGCAACAGACACGTGGACAATGACCTTGCCGCCTCTTTAACATTCATCACAGCATTTAGAAACAGACACATGGACAATGACCTTGCAGCCTCTTTAACATTCATCACAGCCTTTTGCAACAGACACATGGACAATGACCTTGCTGCCTCTTTAACATACATTCATCACAGCCTTTTGCAACAGACACATGGACAATGACCTTGTCGCGTCTTTAACATTCAGCATTTTGATGACTGTCACATGAATGACCATGTTGCTGCTGCTTGAAGGGCATTACACTGACAGACACATGGACAGTGACCATGTTGCTGCTGCTTGAAGGGCATTACACTGACAGACACATGGACAGTGACCATGTTGCTGCTGCTTGAAGGCATTACACTGACAGACACATGGACAGTGACCATGTTGCTGCTGCTTGAAGGGCATTACACTGACAGACACATGGACAGTGACTATGTTGCTGCTGCTTGAAGGGCATTACACTGACAGACACATGGACAGTGACTATGTTGCTGCTGCTTGAAGGGCATTACACTGACAGACACATGGACAGTGACTATGTTGCTGCTGCTTGAAGGGCATTACACTGACAGACACATGGACAGTGACCATGTTGCTGCTGCTTGAAGGGCATTACACCGACAGACACATGGACAGTGACCATGTTGCTGCTGCTTGAAGGGCATTACACTGACAGACACATGGACAGTGACCATGTTGCTGCTGCTTGAAGGGCATTACACTGACAGACACATGGACAGTGACCATGTTGCTGCTGCTTGAAGGGCATTACACTGACAGACACATGGACAGTGACCATGTTGCTGCTGCTTGAAGGGCATTACACTGACAGACACATGGACAGTGACCATGTTGCTGCTGCTTGAAGGGCATTACACTGACAGACACATGGACAGTGACTATGTTGCTGCTGCTTGAAGGGCATTACACTGACAGACACATGGACAGTGACTATGTTGCTGCTGCTTGAAGGGCATTACACTGACAGACACATGGACAGTGACCATGTTGCTGCTGCTTGAAGGGCATTACACTGACAGACACATGGACAGTGACCATGTTGCTGCTGCTTGAAGGGCATTACACTGACAGACACATGGACAGTGACCATGTTGCTGCTGCTTGAAGGGCATTACACTGACAGACACATGGACAGTGACCATGTTGCTGCTGCTTGAAGGGCATTACACCGACAGACACATGGACAGTGACCATGTTGCTGCTGCTTGAAGGGCATTACACTGACAGACACATGGACAGTGACCATGTTGCTGCTGCTTGAAGGGCATTACACTGACAGACACATGGACAGTGACCATGTTGCTGCTGCTTGAAGGGCATTACACTGACAGACACATGGACAGTGACCATGTTGCTGCTGCTTGAAGGGCATTACACTGACAGACACATGGACAGTGACCATGTTGCTGCTGCTTGAAGGGCATTACACTGACAGACACATGGACAGTGACCATGTTGCTGCTGCTTGAAGGGCATTACACTGACAGACACATGGACAGTGACCATGTTGCTGCTGCTTGAAGGGCATTACACTGACAGACACAGGAACATGATTTCACAGCTATCATGTTTACACTGTCATGCATGTGTGTGTGTGTGTGTGTGTGTGTGTGTGTGTGTGTGTGTGTGTGTGTGTGGTGTGTGTGTGTGTGTGTGTGGTGTGTGTGTGTGGTGGTGTGTGTGTGTTGTGTGTTGTGTGTGTGTGTGTGTGTGTGTGTGTGTGTGTGTGTGTGTGTGTGTGTGTGTGTGCATGATTAATTCTTTAGGTGAAATACTAAAGTGTCTTTTTTTTACCCTACACTTGGAAAAATTCGTTTATTTACTTAACTTTTATATTCGCTCATTCACACACATGCACCCCACCTGAAGGAGTCAGTCTAAACACTGGCTTGGAGGTCTTTTGTCAGGATCCTTGCCAAGCTCTTCTATAGAACCAACAACTAAGTCCTCTAGATCAGTGTCAGTCTGGAGTCTCACTGATCCAGTGGTAGTTTTGCACCCAGTGTCATTGAAACCTTTATACTTTGGCCGTCATAACCATCTGTGGCTGTTCTGTCACATTGTTAAGGCATAGATCTCCTATGCACTGGAGGCCCTACCACTGTTCTGTCACATTGTTAAGGCATGTCCTATGCACTGGAGCTCTACCACTGTTCTGTCACATTGTTAAGGCATCTCCTATGCACTGGAGGCTCTACCACTGTTCTGTCACATTAAGGCATCTCCTATGCACTGGAGGCTCTACCACTGTTCTGTCACATTGTTAAGGCATCTCCCATGCACTGGAGGCCCTACCGTTGTTCTGCCATGACATCCTCTGAACAATGTTAGCTGCTGAATTAACAGTAAGTTGGACACTTGTCTTCTTGGAGCCTACGTATCATACTGCTGGAGTTCATTTACTTGATTACCTAACCATCTGGGAACACTTTTCAAGCATGATGCACTTCCATGTATGCACATTATTCCTGCTCTCTACAAAAAAGTACAATAGGCTTACACAATTTGTGAGAAATAAAGTGTTTTCCATACACTATGGATAAGTTTAAGCACTTGCTTAAAAGCACTTGCACACACACACACAACACATGCACTATCGTAACGGGTCAGTCCAGACACTGGTTTGGGGACTTCGTCACGATTCATCCCAAGCCCCAGGTACCGGTCGAGTCTGTCACTATCACTCTGTCTCCGGGCCAAGCTATTGTACTGCCACAGTCGTCCTCGCAGTCACAACCGTCTACGGCTGTTCTGTCGCAGTGCTGGGGCAAATCCGTTTCCCAAGAACTGGAGGCCCTGGCACTGGTCTGTCACTAGTGTCACTGTCAGCACGACGTAGCTCCTTGATCAGCTTCAAGTTAGACTTAAGAGAGCTCAAGCCCATGTTATGTGTCGTACTGCCCGAGTTCGTCTGCTTGTTTGCCTGACCGTCAGTGTGCCAAGAATTCATGTCACTACAGAAGAATGAGATGAATGTTCAGTCATTTTCTTCATGATTTGAACGGAAGTAGTTTATATTCACTTTTGTTGAGAAAGGAACCGAGATTCGTGTGAGACGCAGCTACTGGGCTTTGTCGATGAGGTCTCCAAAGCGCTTGAAGACGGACTGCAGGAGGACTTACTGGTCCTAGACTTCAGTAAAGCCTTTGACAAGGTGAGTCATAGCCTCCTTATCCACAAACTTCGTCACCTTGGCATCTGCGGTCAGGTCAACGCATGGATTGAGGAATTCCTACGTGACAGGAAACAGTCCGTCGTCGTCAACGGGTCAGAATCCGAGTCTGTTCCAGTAGAGTCAGGGGTACCACAGGGCTCGGTCCTCGGCCCGACCCTATTCCTACTGTTCATCAATGACCTGCCGACTGGTCTGACCTCTACAGCTAGGCTTTTTGCGGATGACACAGCTTGTCACATGAATGTTTGCTCAGCGCAAGAGCAGGAAAACTTACAGGAAGACCTCGACAAACTCGCCACTTGGGAGGAAAAGTGGAAAATGTGCTTCCACCCCCAGAAATGCACTACGGTTCACATGACCAGGCGGCTGACCATCCTCCACCACGACTACCAGCTCCGTGGTTATATGCTTCAAGAGGAATCCCAGGCAAAATACCTGGGCGTTACCATCACGCATGACCTGGACTGGAAGCCCCACATAATCAATATAACCAGTAAGGCAAACAAAGCACTGGGCTTCATCAGAAGAAACATCAGACTAAACAGCAAGTCCATTAAGCAGGCTGCATACAAGGCACTGGTGCGACCCATTCTGGAATATGCTGGAACAGTATGGGACCCCTTCACTGATGAAAACATCAAAGCAGTGGAAAAGATCCAGCGACGGGCAGCAAGATGGGTCTCGCACCGATTCCAGCAAACATCCAGCGTTGAAGAGATGCTTAGCGATCTAGAATGGCCAACGCTGCAGACTCGCAGGAAAAGAGCGAGACTCACCATGTTTTACAAAATACACCATGGCATGGCCTGCATCAACTCCCAGTACCTTCCCCACGTCAGCGCCAGAAGACGTTCTTCAAGGCGCGCCCACCACCTCCACTATGACGTCCCACAGAGTCGTACTGAATACCGTCATAAATCCTTTTTCCCAAGGACCATTCCGGAGTGGAACAGCCTTCCTGCAGAGACTGTGTCGGCGCCATCCCTGGCTGCCTTCCAGGCCAGGATGGCATGCCTCCAGTAACCCCTCCCCCAACCCCCCTCTGCCCCCTCCACCCCCCCCCCCCCCCAATCACTAGTTCACTAACCCCTCCCCCAAGAAACCCTCTCACTCCGCCCCCTCCCCACCCCCCCCCCCCCCTGTCGCTGTTGACGGATTTGGCAATACCCCTGGATTTTGAAAACCTTAATATGTGTTCACTCGAGCGGAACGGAAGCTTTTTTCTCCAAAATTAGTGCGGCTGATTCATCTAACTGTAGATGTTGGCTGCCTAAATACAAGAAGAAGAAGAAGAAGAGAATCGAATCGTGAAAATGTGAAATGTGAAAATGGCAGCTTACCACCAAACGTTGCTGAACTTCGTGTGGAGAGTAGATCTACTCAATTTGCGGCCACCGTCATGAACCCCCTCACCGCACTTATCAAACGGTTTCTTCATGAACTAACCGCACTTTCAATGAGTGCTCAAACGCACAATACTGAATTTCAGTGCATGAGTTTTATAGAAGCGGCTACTGTTACACTGGACTTATTGATCTAAACTGGACATAAACTTTGCCTCTTCAGTTCGGTAATAATGCTGAGCGTTAGAGAGTGTTTCCGAGTGTCTTACTGTTTGATTGGTCACTAAGAACGAGGCTCGTCGTAGCTGACGCTGGACTAGGCCTAGGCCTAATT
>JAFLJL010000673.1:0-74614 GCA_018398815.1 Conus ventricosus | reverse complement strand
TCTCCTCTCTCTGTCGTTACATTTTAAGGCACACATCACATCCGAAACACATTCCTTCGCTCAGTCTTCACCATGAAGTGGATATCCTTTCTTGAATTAAGACCATATATATATATATATATATGTTTGAAGTCAGACAAAGACAAAGACAAATATTTATATATATATAAAGAAAAATTGGCCGTATGTTACGTGTAATGTTTTGTCATTTCAGTCTCAGGGAAGGGAATGTTATGGATTGGTGGAGACTTCAACTTACCAGATATTGATTGGCGTGAAGATGCCATACTTAGTAATCAATACAATAAAAATATTAATTCTCAGATTTTGATGCCATCAAAGACCTTGGATTAGTGCAGTCAGTTGAAATACCAACACGTGGTAAGGCATTCCTGGATTTTTTTTTTACCAATTGTCCAGGCGCTTTAGGCAATCAGGAATTAATTGCAGGCCTGGGTGATCATGACATGATTCTCTTAGAGAGCAACTTTCAACCCTTTCGAAGAAAACCCCCTAAACGTACCATCAGACTCTGGAACCAAGCAGACTTACCAAAATTACGCATGGATACTCATGATTTCAGTCGTCTTTTTTTGAGGTCTCATAGTGTTAAAGATAATGTCAATGATCTTTGGAAGTGTATAAAAACTAACTTGGAATTTATTATGGATGACAACATACCTACTAAAATAACTTCAAGCAAGAACCACCAGCCATGGATTACAACAAAAACTAAACGTTTGTTGAGAAGGAAACATCGTTTCTTTAAGAAATTGAAACTACACCCTAATTCAGAAAGATTAATGATTAGGTATAAACATATTAAGAGAAGGTGTCAGAGAGAATGTAGGCTTGCTCACTCCAATTATGTTAATTCGATGATTTCAGAAGGTGATCATCAAAACAAGAAATTATGGTCTTACATAAGGAGTAAGAGACAGGACAACATTGGGATTCCAGACCTGAGAAACAACCAGAATAACCTGATACAGGACCCTGAAGGGAAAGCAAATTTACTAAACAAGCAGTTTTGTTCGGTTTTCTCAAATCCCAAGCCTTTAATTAACGTTAGACTACAGGATGATGATAAACTCCCTGAAATGCAAAACATCAAAGTAAACAAAGCAGGAGCATTTAAGTTACTGGCCAACATCGATGAAAACAAAGCTACTGGTCCTGATGGCGTTCCTGGCAAGCTCTTAAAATTATGTGCCAATGAATTGAGTGAGGTATACCAACTACTTTACCAAGCTTCACTGGACCAGGGAGTAATACCTGATGAGTGGCGAGATGCGAGCATCGTTCCCTTATTAAAAAAGGGTGACAAAACAAAAGTAGAGAACTATAGACCTGTATCTCTTACATCCATATCAGCAAAACTACTTGAACACATAATATATAGTAGCATAATGGACCATCTTGACAAATATGACTTCTTAGATATACGCCCAGCAGGGTTTTAGACAGCAAAGGAGTTGCGAGACTCAACTTATAACAACTCTCAATGATTTTACTAACTGTCTTAACAACAGACAGCAAATAGATGCCATTTTATTAGACTTTTTCAAAGCCTTTGATAAGGTTGACCATGAGGGCCTGCTGCTTAAATTAGAACACATCGGCATTGGCGGTTCTTTGCTTAACCTTCGCCGGACGGTGTGGGTCCATGTGGACCCAGAAGGGTCTTTAAATGCCAATATCTCGTATATTTATAGATATTTTTCAATGAATTTTAGATATGCTCCAAACACACAAATTCTCTCCTTGTCCTAAAATTTCGAAAATATAGGTAAAAATTTCAAAAGGTAATTAAAGGTGACATTTTATATAGTCATGGAAGACGGTGTGGGTCCGTGTGGACCCATGGCTCGCAAGAGGGAAAACTGTTTACCCCTCCGCGGACGGTGTGGGTCCGTGTGGACCCATGGCTCGAAAAGAAGGAAACTGTAACCGATACTGGCACTATATATTCTTGTTGCTTGTCATTTTTAGTTGCGAATGGTTACAATGTTGCCCGGGTTTTTTCGATGACAGGGTGTGTGTGTGTGTATGGGTGTGTGTGTGCGCGTGCATGCTTGCGTGTGTGTGTGTGTGTGTGTGTGTGTGTGTGTGTGTGTGTGTGTGTGTGTGTTGTGTGTGTGTGTCAACATTTGTGCAGACTCCAATCTCCCAAAAAGTCCTTCGGATGAGACTTTGAGGTCTCCCCCCCCTCCCTCTCCCTCCCTCCCTCTCCCTCCCCCTTCTCCCCCTCCCTCCCTCTCCCCCTCCCTCCCTCCTCCCTCTCTCTCTCCCCCCCTCCCTCTCTACTCCCCCCCTCCCTCTCCCCTCCCTCTCCCTCCGTTTATTTCAAACGCAGCACCAAAGACATATATGTTCCGTCATCGGATGACGTACTTTGGATAGTGTACTTCTGACGTAATAACACAGACTCAACGTTGCGTCATTTTCTTAGGTTTTAGCTAGCATTCAACTGTTGTATCTTCTTTTGACTATGACTAAGTCATCAAAAAGGTGCATTGTAAAGGGATCATCGCCGGTACATAGGATAAAGAAAAACGCTCGATCCAACCGGCAAGTAACTTTTACGTCTAGACGGGATGCCTGGTTATGTGGCGGAGGACCGTACTTCTTCGCTACCACGGCCAGGTCCAAGACATCCCAGGTTTCAATGTTATCTGGCAAGAGCAGGACAAAGGTGGGAAAAATTATTTGCAATTAATAATTGATGATGAAATCCACTCCTCAAATCCTATTTGCCTTCCGGACGTTGAGGAGCTTGCGCTCACAAAGGTGACAATTTTTTTTTCCAAAATGAACAAAACTGAAAACAAATGTGTACTATTCCACATTCAAGGTTTTGATACACGGGAAAAGTTGTACGCAGTGGGTAAGGGAAGAATTCAGAATTCTGAAAGAGCTAGTTGAGGCCCTCTACGATCAGCACGCCGGTCGAGAGGCCTCTGTCAAGGCCATGAAATCTGTGCCTCTCCCTGCTCAGATCTTAGAGATTACACTCCCCACACTCGTCCTCCACACCATTATCCACATCTTTGTCTCCCACACCCTTGTCAACACCATTGTCCTCCGTTCCATTGTCCTCCATTCCATTGTCCTCCTCATCATTGTCCTCCATTCCATTGTCGTCCTCCTCCTCATTGTCCTCCATTCCATTGTCATCCACACCATTGTCCCCACCATTAACCACACCATTGTCATCCACACCATTGACCACACCATTGTCATCCACACCACTGACCACACCATTGTCATCCACACCATTGACCACACCATTGTCATCCACACCACTGACAACACCATGTCATCCACGCCATTGACCACACCATTGTCATCCACACCACTGACCACACCATTGTCATCCACTGTCCCAAGTAATAGTATACAGCCCTGATGTGGCCCTTGCGGTCGGCTGGGCTATAAGCAACATTATCTCCTAAGTAATAGTATCACACCATTATCTACACCATTGCCCTCTGCCCTCCCCCAAAACAATATCTCGACCTGTGAGGTATTGCTCCCAGAGTCTTCTAAGCCCTATTCTTCCTTGCCTATGGAGGAAAATTTCCCTCCCTCCTCCCTCCCCCCCCCTCCCTCCCCCCTCCCTCTCTCTCCCCCCCCCTCCCCCTCCCTCCCTCCCTCCTCTCCCAAAGAGGACAGGAAGAAGAGGAGCAGGAGGAGGAGGAGGGAGGTTTCGACAGGGGGGGGGGGGGGGGACAGAGCCGGTCAGAGGAGACGGGGTATGGAGGGGAGGGGAAGGGGGGGGGGGCGGAGGTCGAGAGTGGAGGGGGGATCAGGTGGTGGGGTGGGGGTGGGGTTGGCCCATTGCAGACGAAAGCAGCACACGCACGCTGTGCATGCGGAATGCAAACAATGTCATATCTTGTGTCAACACGTCTGACTCTCCACACTTTCCATGCCGCCAGACACACTACTGGGCACACACAGTCACTGTTGTATTCCCCATTCCCTCCCATCCCCCACCCTCCACTCCCCACCCTACCCCCGCCCCCTTCTTTTTTTCCCTCCTCCTGCCCGCTCCTCAGTCTGCTTCTAAACATAATTTATCAGAACCCCACAACACCCAATTCCACAAGTTGCGCGCGCGCGTATACGCACGCACGCACACATGCGCGCGCACACACACATACATACACGCACACAAACACGCACACAGTCACGCATGCGCACACACGGACGCGCTCACACACACACACGCACACACACTCTCACACAAACGCAAGCACGCACACGAACAGACACATGGACTCGTGCACACGCACACATGCGCACACACGCACGCACGCATACACACGCACACACCTACGCACACTCGCATGCACGCACGGATGCGCTCGCTCACACCACCCCCCCCCCCTCAACTTTGCCAAAATTGGATACAATTTCCTTTTATGACGGCCATGGGTCCACATGGACCCACACCGTCTGTGGAAGGGTGGACATGATTTTCCCTCTTTGAGGGACATGGGTCCACATGGACCCACACCGTCTTCCGTGTATAGTCAAAAGCACCGTCCGGCGAAGGTTTGGGCTAGATCATTCCTCGTTGGGAGAACGCAGAAAGCTGTTGTGGAAGGGTCGTCATCCCATTGTAAAACCAGTCTTGTCAGGTGTACCACAGGGAACTGTTCTGAGGCCCTTGTTTTTCTTAATTTATATAAATGGCATAAGTAGAAATCTCTCTCCTGGAACTACTATAAGGCTTTTTGCAGATGACAGCTTAGTATATAGAACAATCAGAAGCAAGAATGATACACGCATTCTACAAGAAGATCTAAACGCTTTACAAGAGTGGGAAAGAGCTTGGAAAATGGAATTTCATCCCCAAAAGTGCCAAGTGTTGCGTATATGTAATAAACGCTCACCAACTGGATCAGAATATTCTGTTCGTAATACTATTCTTAAAGAAACCAATGCTGCAAAATATTTAGGCGTGATTATAGATAGTCGTCTCAAGTGGAAAGATCATTACAATTTAGTATGTAAGAAAGCAAATAACATCTTAGCTTTCTTATACAGGAATATCAATGACTGCCCCCAAAAGGTTAAAGACGACTGCTACAAAACACTGGTTAGACCAGTACTGGAATATGGTTGCTCAGTCTGGGATCCTTACCATCTAAAGGACATTGATAACCTCGAAAAGATTCAGAAGAGAGCAGAGCGGTTCGTAACAGGGAACCACATCAGAGAAAAGGGGAATACTAGGAAGAACATGAAATTAGAATGGAAACCCTTAGAAGAGAGAAGAGCTTTTATCAAACTTAACTTCTTCAAAGGCAGAGCTAAACTAATTGATATTCCAACGGAACAACTAGTATTGAATAAAAGTAGCACCAGGAGTGCGGTCAATGTTACACTATACCTGCATCAAATATTGACAGCCACTTGCATTCATTTTATCCTAGTTCTGTACAGCTGAAGTGTTTTCCCTACACTCAAGAGAAGTTCGTTTATATACCTAGCACTTCTGCACTCACACACACGCACTCTACCTTACCTGGTCAGTCCAGACTCTGGCTTGGGGGCTTCGTCAGGATTCTTTCCAAGCCCTTCACTAGCATGAACTGTCAAGTAAGGTCGGTCACACACAGTCTGAGACGCACTCTGTCCAAGCTTCCAAGCCGAGCTTGCAGCTTTCCTCAGAGGGTCAAGCAGCTGGTACAGTCTTTCTGTCAGTGTCCACCTCCGGGCCCAGCAGTGGTGCTGTCAGAACCGTCCTAGCCGTTGTGTCCGTCTACGGCTGTACTGTCGCAGTGCTAGGGCAAAACTGTCTCCTGGTAACTGGAGGCCCAAGCACTGGTCTGTCACTAGTGTACTGTAGTACGACGTAGCTCCCTAGCTAACTACAAGTTAGCTAGTCCGCTCTTTAAGGCCGAGTGTCGAGCTCCCTAGCTAACTACAAGTTAGCTAGTCCGCTCTCTCCTCAAGGCCCGAGTGTCGCTAACCTAACAACAAGTTAGCAGTGACCGCACTCTTCAAGCTCTCGTGTCGCACTGCCGGAGTTCGTCGGCTTGTTTACACGAGTGTCAGTGAACACTTCTCACGCGAGGTGCACTTCCGCTGAGCTCGCCTACGTGCGCAGAAACCGTGCGTCACTACACTCCCCGACTTTATGATGAAAGCTTTTTGTCCAGAGGTTGCAGTGAGGAAGGGAGCTCTTCACCTCGCTTGAGCCCATGTCTGTAGTGTCGATTTGCAGGTCCTCTGAGAGTGCTTCCTGTTTAGCAGCCGGAGATGCGGAAAGCACTGTGTGCCAACAGGCCCATGGAAACTGATCCATAGCCGTCTGCGACCTTGTCCGGTAAGGCTATTTCAGCCACTTCGGAGGGTCAGCAGATGCCTAAGGCATCACTGCTTGGGCAGGCTCCCAGGCCTCCAGTGCTAGATAGTGTTCTCCATAGTTTTTTCACTGTGGGTCTATCTGCACCACCAGAAGCAGCATGACCTTTTAATGAACCAGGACGGTTGCCGCCTCAGCCGGGCACATCTGGAAGCTACCCTGAACCAGCCCCCCGATATACTGGCAAAAAGTGGCCATCGCTTCCCTCTGATCTGCCCATCCTGGATGCGCACGTCACCCAGGGTGGACAGAAGACACTGCATTCAGGGGAACCGGAGCAGTCACCTCCAGCCTCCCAGTGACACGACGAACCAATCCATGGCCTGCCACAATGCCCTGCACACCCCTCAGCATACCATCACAGTCTCTCTCTCAGGCACCCTAACAGCAAGCAGAAGGCTCAGGGGATTCCATGTCCACTGGTGCTGGGTACCTCCTCCGCCAGCAGCTCTGCCTCTCCGGGCTCATACTAGCCATCAACACCAACAGTGCCTTCCAGTGAATGAGAGCCGGCACAGACTCCAGATGTAGTGTTTCTGGAACTGGCTCTCCCACATGCTGGCTAAAAGCCTTCATGGCCTCCTTCTGGCAGTTGATGAAGACTGTATTGCCCAAGCTGGGGCAGTGCCGCCTGCTGATGAAGTCCACCAGCTTTTCCCAGTTTCCACATGGCCCCAGTAGCCATGCTATTGCCTGCTCAAGTGCCTGTGTCCGACCCTGCAAAACAACCTTTGATGAAGATGGCAACCTTTCATCAAATATGCCAGGCAGATGGTGAATGAAGGCATGAGCTTTCGGATCCCGGGTTAGCCTCTCCACATCCAGGAATCAAACACTTCTTGCCCCTCTTTTGGGTTTCCTGGCATGTGGAACCGGCCTCCTTTGCCTTCCTTGATCTGTGGCGATGTACAGACATGTGCTTGGGAGAAGTTCTGGCATCCTGGATCTCAGCAGTAGGGTTCGAGTCCGTGCATCTATTCCCTGTTGTGGGCCCTTTGTCAGAGGATTCCCTGTCCCTTTCTATAAGGCCTGTGTTGGGATCCTCCTGATGCTGGCTAGACTGCCCAATACCCCTACTGTCCTGAGTATGCCTGGCTGACACTTTTCCAGTGCAACTTGATTTGCCAGCTGTACCTGAATCCTTACTCTGGCATCCTGACCTGTTCTCCCTGGATGGAGTGCTTACCGTCAGAGGCCGGTTCGGTCCTTTCAGCGGTGAAGCACTAGGCATATGTGGCGGATTATTGCCAGTAGCTCCCACTGCCTTGGACCATACCGAAGGTTGCACCTTGGAAATCCTGCCATGGGATATGGTCCTCACAGCATTGCCAGGGTGCAAAGGAACTGGAACCTTGACTGAAGAGATGGTGTCGTTTTCCTTTCTTCCCTCTCCTTTGCTAGACTGGTTCTGCAGCCACTTCTGGTACCGCCTGCAAGCTTTTTTCCGGTGCCCAGCCTGTTTGCAGTAAAAGCACTTGATACCGGAATCTGGATTGTCGGGAGGTTGCTTTGTCCTGTCTTTAGCTAGAAGCTGTAGATGCGGGGTCAACTTTTCCAGGATCTGCTTAATACAGCTGTCCAGATCCTGCCTGGAAAAACCAGATCTGACCTGTGGCTCCTCCTGAACTTTCCTTGGTGCCTCATCCATGACCAGGGAGACGTGCTGGTACCACTTGACTTTATGGACGGCTTCTTCCATGGTTCTGGGTCCCTCCAGATAGGCATATTTCCCTGCCTCCTTGTCCTGACTGCCAGTGCAAAATTTGCTGATCGCCTCGCCCTGTACATAACTTTCTGGCAGGTCTCTGAAGGCTGAAACAGCAAGCACTGTGACCCTGTCTGCCCAGTCCTCATAGGACTCCCCTGGGTTCTGGCTGGCTTGCTGGAACTTGAGCTTGGCCGTTTCCGTCAGCTCTCTGGCCCCGAAGCGTGCTTCCAACTTCCTCATCATCTGGTGATATGAGCACTGACTGCCCAGCTTGGTGGCTATGGTGAAGAAGTCTAGGGCTTTTCCTTCCAGACACCATCCCAGGTAATCCCGACTCTCCATTTCTGACCAGTTGAGGGCTGTTCTATAGCTGTCAAACCTGTACTTGAATGACAGCCAGTTTGTGTTCCCGTCAAACTGTAGATTTGGGGGCAATTTCCGGGGGTTCCCTCTTGGTCCAGAATAGGGATGCCTAACAGGACTGTTTTCCCTGCTGCTGTCTGAGGGGTCAGAATACAATTCCGACTCGCTCTCAGGGCAGTCAAGGTGGTCATGGCAGTAAAATCTGTTTCTGTGTGACCTACTTTGGTGCCTGCTCCAAGTTACTCTCGAGGGCAGGCGACAGCTCGACGGGGTCCGTGTCCGTCCGTCATGCCTCCTGCCACTATACAGGCGCCCTTCCCCATCTCCATGATCATGATCATGATCTCCAGCAAAATCTCGACGCCTGTGGTCAGTCGGTGCTGGCGACCTGGACCTACCTGAGTATGGGCAAAGTGCCTGGAATCTTTAGGTCTAAAGTCCCCGCCATGGGGTCCGTGCTGTCATCCCTGTGATCTTGTTTCAGGATTCGACTGCCTCAGACTCTGGTTATGTTCCCACGCCAGAGACTCTGACCCAAATCTGTGGCAATGCTGTCCGCTAGAGGCCGACCTCGACGAAGACAGAGACCTCCACGACCGCCCGTGTCCTCGATCCGAGTAACCAAGTCAAAAGACTCGCTCCTTCCTGGTGATTTTCTCACAATTCTGGAGGGATGGGGTTCAAATCTTTCAACAGACCCAGGAGAGCCCACTTCCAACTCAACCTGGTTGTCCACAAAGTTTGGTGGATGAGTCGGAACTGGTGGCAGCTCGGCGAGCAGGGAACTGGCATCACTGGGCTCAACAACTAGACTTGTGCTATTGCTTGCCCCTGAGTGAAGAGAGGACCAGAAATCATCCATGGACTGCTGCTCATCCCATGTGGGTAAGGAGTACTCTTTCTTTTCTTCCCCCAATGTGGCGGCCATTTTGGGTCTCTATTAAATCTTCCATGGCCCCTGCTGCATTCCGAAATCAATCAGTTCAAGCAGGTCATCACTGGGTTTGCCACAAGGAATGGACATCATGGATAACCTCAATTTCCCCTTCCTTTCCCTGAACACACAAGCTGCACTGCTCAATCCAGAGGCTGTGTTACATTCAGCCCTATGGTCTACTGAATAAATCTTTCCCCCTTTTCCTAATGGAGCAACTGGAAAGTACGAGTGTGGAGTACAGTTAGTACCTGGTCTGTGTACAACACAACCAACACCCAACGCTATTAACAACTTCTGTTTGTTGTTAACTTACAGCTAGGGTTGTACTAACTGAAAGTGCTAAGCATATCCCACTTCTGACACCAATGAAGTGTTTTCCCTACACTCAAGAGAAGTTCGTTTATATACCTAGCACTTCTGCACTCGCACACACGCACTCTACCTTACCTGGTCAGTCCAGACTCTGGCTTGGGGGCTTCGTCAGGATTCTTTCCAAGCCCTTCACTAGCATGAACTGTCAAGTAAGGTCGGTCACACACAGTCTGAGACGCACTCTGTCCAAGCTTCCAAGCCGAGCTTGCAGCTTTCCTCAGAGGGTCAAGCAGCTGGTACAGTCTTTCTGTCAGTGTCCACCTCCGGGCCCAGCAGTGGTGCTGTCAGAACCGTCCTAGCCGTTGTGTCCGTCTACGGCTGTACTGTCGCAGTGCTAGGGCAAAACTGTCTCCTGGTAACTGGAGGCCCAAGCACTGGTCTGTCACTAGTGTACTGTAGTACGACGTAGCTCCCTAGCTAACTACAAGTTAGCTAGTCCGCTCTTTAAGGCCGAGTGTCGAGCTCCCTAGCTAACTACAAGTTAGCTAGTCCGCTCTCTCCCTCAAGGCCCGAGTGTCGCTAACCTAACAACAAGTTAGCAGTGACCGCACTCTTCAAGCTCTCGTGTCGCACTGCCGGAGTTCGTCGGCTTGTTTACACGAGTGTCAGTGAACACTTCTCACGCGAGGTGCACTTCCGCTGAGCTCGCCTACGTGCGCAGAAACCGTGCGTCACTACACAGCTGTGGAACTCACTGCCAGGTGCCATCAAGATTGCCACAAATGCAGTCTCATTTTAAAAGTAAATTGATACGACAGTATTGAGAACTGCATATTGACGATTTTCTATTTTAACTTCCCCAGATATTTTATGGTTACCTGGGCCTGAATTTGGCCATTGCTTTTAACTTCTTGAATATCGAGTGCGACCCCTTGTTGCCAAATTTGCTCCAGGGGCCAACAGACTGAGTCGCACTATTTTATGTTATTTTATTTTACTTTTTAACATGCGCGCTGGTGACCTACTCGTTTTTGAGTGAACCAGTCTTTTAGGAAGAAGAAGGGATAAGTTACATGGAAAATTAGGCCTAATCCAGCGTCAGCTACGACGAGCCTCGTTCTTGGTGACCAATCAAACAGTAAGACACTCGTGTGCCGGAAACACTCTCTAACGCTCAGCATTAGGCCCTAGCCTAGCCTATTGCCGAACTGAAGAGGCAAAGTTTATGTCCAGTTTAGATCAATAAGTCCAGTGTAACAGTAGCCGCTTCTATAAAACTCATGCACTGAAATCCAGTATTGTGCGTTTGAGCACTCATTGAAAGTGCGGTTAGTTCATGAAGAAACCGTTTGATAAGTGCGGTGAGGGGGGGTCATGACGGTGGCCGCAAATTGAGTACTCTCCACACGAAGTTCAGCAACGTTTGGTGGTAAGCTGCCATTTTCACATTTCACATTTTCACGATTCGATTCTCAGTTCCTTTCTCAGCAAAAGTGAATATAAACTACTTCCGTTCAAATCATGAAGAAAATGAAGACTGAACATTCATCTCATTCTTCTGTAGTGACATGAATTCTTGGCACACTGACGGTCAGGCAAACAAGCAGACGAACTCAGGCAGTACGACACATAACATGGGCTTGAGCTCTCTAAGTCTAACTTGAAGCTGATCAAGGAGCTACGTCGTGCTGACAGTGACACTAGTGACAGACCAGTGCCAGGGCCTCCAGTTCTTGGGAACAGATTTGCCCCGCACTGCGACAGAACAGCCGTAGACGTTTGTGACTGCGAGGACGACTGTGGCAGTACAATTGCTTGGCCCGGAGACAGAGTGATAGTGACAGACTCGACCGGTACCTGGGACTTGGGATGAATCGTGACGAAGTCCCCAAACCAGTGTCTGGACTGACCCGTTACAATAGTGCATGTTGTGTGTGAGTGTGTAAGTGCTTTTAAGCAAGTGCTTAAAAGTATAGACAACTTATCCATAGTGTATGGAAAACACTTTATTTCTCACAAATTGTGTATTGTACTTTTTGTAGAGAGCAGGAATAATGTGCATACATGGAAGTGCATCATGCTTGAAAAGTGTTCCCAGATGTTAGGTAATCAAGTAAATGAACTCCAGCAGTATGATACGTAGGCTCCAAGAAGACGAGTGCCAACTTACTGTTTATTCAGCAGCTACATTGTTCAGAGGATGTCATGGCAGAACAACGTAGGGCTCCAGTGCATAGGAGATGCCTTAACAATGTGACAGAACAGTGATATAGCCTCCAGTGCATAGGAGATGCCTTAACAATGTGACAGAACAGTGGTAGGGCCTCCAGTGCATAAGACATGCCTTAACAATGTGACAGAACAGTGGTAGAGCCTCCAGTGCATAGGAGATGCCTTAACAATGTGACAGAACAGTGGTAGAGCCTCAGTGCATAGGAGATGCAGAGAAACAGTAAACCTTCATTCTGGGCCACTTTCGCCCTCAAACCAGTTTTCGGGCGAAAGTGGCCCAGAATAAAGGTTTTACTGTTCTCTGACAAGTAAGACTTCAAACTATGTTTTCCTAATCATTTTCGCACAGACAGTCATTTTCAATACCATCATTTTTGCAGAGACAGTCACCAAACTAAAACTTGGCTGAGGCACAACCCTAATTAGAGGGCTTAGGGTTTGTGGCAGGCAGTACCCTGGACGGATCCTATGACCTGTAATTATGGCGCCACAAGGTAGGGCTGGCGTAACCTGACCTTGTGGCGAAGGATTCTTTGTGATATTTTCATTTAGACCAGGGCCCATAGGCATTACGTGTTCTGCGTTTACAAAATACGTCGCACACATGCACAACACACACACGTGCAAACGCATGAACGCACACACACACACACACGCAGGCACGCACGCCACACACACACACACACACACACACACACACACACACACACACACAACACACCACACACACATACCAACACACACACACACACACACACACACACACACACTCACACACACACACACACACACATACACACACACACACACACACACTCACACACACAACACACACACACACACTCACACACTCACACACACACACACACCACACACACACAACACACACAAGCACGTATGCACGGCTAGATAGAACACAGCGCAGGCGAGCGGCTCGTTTTGCAACTGTGTGTCTTCTTATGTTGTGACCAAAAAATCAATAAACCATGCCTCGCGAGCTTACTGCGTTTCTTCTCTTACTGGCCAAGTGCGCCGCGGGCAACTGCCCATTATTACATCAGCAAATGTTCTCGAATATTCTTGAGTACCACGTCGACGTGGCAGTGTTGACACGACCGGCCATTTTTAGCCATGGCTTCTAATGGAGACGGACGTGCTTTGTTTACAGAGGAACAACGGCGTGTTATGGAGGATCATATGCAATACCACAGGCTTATGATGGAGTATATAAACTCAGGTGGGCGCTGTTTTTTACCTTGTAAGCCAAAGAGCAGTATTGCGTTTTTGGAAGGTGGGGAGAAAGAAAAACAGAACTAACCATTAAAGAACTACACGACTACCTTGAAAGCTTGTTGGTTCAAGAAAGAGAAAGAGATTTGGGCAATTTTACTGAAAAAGATGTTGATGGCTTTGATAAGCTTTTGACGGTTGTCGAATGATTCCATTTCTACAAAATGGTGTTCTTTTACTAAAACTTAGCAAAAGAAAAACTATTCCATTATGCTCTGGTATGGGTCACTGCCTTGAAAAGGCACAAACAATGTTTCAAAGATCAAAACCAACTGAGACATGGCGTTCATTTTTCGAACGCAAATGAATATTGATGACTCATATGCAAGAAAACTGATGCAGCTTTCAAAACTTTTTTATTATTGTCCAAAATTTCATAACCTTAGCATCAGCATTAATGATTTGTTTGCCAAACGAAGTCTGATCGCTAAGTACTTTCAGAAAAATGATGATTTTCGAAACGCTGGCAAAATTAGATCGAGTTCTCTTTAGTACACCTAACAGAACGGGGTGGGGTAGTGGGTGGCGCCACTACCTCTAACAAAAGCTTCAAACGTTCAGCGACAGGTGTACTAACTGGCGATTAAGAGCTGCCAAAAAAGCTCTGCCAAAAAAAAAAAAAAAAAACCCACTAACTCTGCCAAATGCCGGTCCCCAAGCCCGGATGAGAAAGAGGAGGGGTGGTGAAGCTAGCCTTGCTATAAATAGCCGTTTATACATGAACGGCTATTTTTAGCAGCAAGAGGGCTGTGGGGAAATCCGCCTTGCTATAAATAAACCGTTTATACATGAACGGCTATTTTTAGCAGCAAGAGGACTGTGGGGAATCTGCCTTGCTATAAATAGCCGTTTATACATGAACGGCTATTTTTAGCAGCAGAGGGGACTGCAGTGCTCGTAACTGGGACAGATGTGCCCCCCCCACCCCACGCATGCACACCTCCTTCCTCCACCCCCACCCCACGCATGCACACCTCCTCCTCCCACCCCCACCCCACGCATGCACACCCTCCCTCCACCCCCACCCCACGCATGCACACCTCTCCCCTCAACCCCCACCCCACGCATGCACACCCCCACCCCCACCCCAAGCATGCACGTCCCCCACCCCCACCCCACCCCACGCATTGCACACAAGTCATCCACAGTTCTTACTTAAGTCATTCTCAAGTCATTCACAAGTCATCTCAAGTCATTCACAGTCATCCTCAAGTCATTCACAAGTTCTTACTTAAGTCATTCTCAAGTCATTCACAAGTTCTTACTTAAGTCATTCTCAAGTCATTCACAAGCATCCTCAAGTCATTCACAAGTTTTTAGGCAAGTTCTTAGGCAAGTTTTTTAATTAAGTTGTTCTCAAGTCATCTCAAGTTCTTACTTCAAGTTAACCTAAGATCTATGTTTTTATCTTAAATAGTAAATGTCTAAGATAGTACACACACGCCTCAAAAAACGCGTCATCGTTGAGGATGTCTTGCTCAGCGTTCTCTGCATAGATCTTAAGGAAGGTCTTACACCGAAGCAACCGCATTGATTACAATTCTGGTCTATGGAAATGTCTTTTATAGACTCCATGTCTTTATTTATTGACACCATCATTTTATAATACGCCATGTTCTATTTTTATTAAAAAATTTAAAATTAAGTTCTTAAAATATTATGGCATTATAAATGGATCAAATGATGCTTTCTTATTGGCGGTTTGGCGTGCTGGTGTCTTTTTCTGCATTTAGTGGTTCAGATTTTTTGGTTGCTTTCGTTTCTGTTGCCATTGGGTATATATTTTATAACCGTAATAACTGCCCCCAACAGCAGCAATGGCGCCAAAAATGGCAACAGTTTTAAGTTCAATATTCCATGAAGACTTTGGGGCCCTTGTATCACATGGAGTTTTTATAGCTGGCATTGAATCAACTTGTTCTGGCGTTGGCGGCGTTATGTTTTTCATGATGAGTCAATTCTGAAACATTAATTTTTTTTGTCTTTTCCCAAACTCTGCTAATTTTTTCCTCCTTCAACACGCCCAGGATTTTTAATGGTCCCACCTGGTTCAGCTTTTTTCTGCTGTTTTCTGCTTGGTTACTTTCTCCACCTGATTCAGTGTTTTCTGATTCTGCTGATTTTCCAGATCGTTCATTTTAAAGGGGAAATAAAATCTATATGATTAAAAGTTTTTAAATCCCATGATTAATGGCGAAAACCAATGTTCCAAATCTATAGTATAAATCACACCCTAGAGACTCTAATGACTTTGTTAAAACGGATCTTGCGTTAAATCATACTAAGATCTTGTTCAAATCAATGGGGCAAATCTACTGACTAGTTTTAGTGTACAAACTAAGAACCGTTTTGCCCCACACTTTCACCATTCTTGATCCTAGTTGCGCTTCATACCTATTATGATACTTTATAATGTCTTGTGGAGACATCTGTTGAATCTGTTTCAATGCTGAATTCATTTCCGAGGAACTGTTTTGTCTTCCCACATGCCGCCAAAGAATACAGCCTCTCCTTTTGGCATAATAGCTTGGTCATCAACTTGGTCATTCATAAGTTCAGGAAGGTTTAGGCTGCCCTGTAGCTGTAGTAGATCATCGCTGTTCATGTTTTTTATTAAATTATAATTATTTTATTTTTTAAAATGAGCACCGAAAAAAATATTGCCAACCTTGTATACCATTCTGCTGTTATTGGAGGGCTAAGTGTAGGATACTAATGCTTGGTAAAAGCTTGTTAAGAATTAAACCAGCGATCATGGCAAACTAGGCAACTTGAGATTCAGCAAGCTAATTGCTAGCATTGCAGCTTTGTTGCCACGAAAGATTTTCTAGTTAAGCAAGGAATAATTCCAGAGAATATAAATAGTAAAAAAAAATACATTTATAAAAAATGGCTTCACTCGCAATAATGAAGGCGGCGCTGTGGTGAATGCGCTTGTTTTAGAAGTAATTATTTCGTATGTAAACGCGGGAGAAAAAAGACATAAAAAAAGCTATGGAGCAACTACAGCTGCACAAGACGCCTATGAAAAGAGCTGAGTTAGATTTTATGACACATGAAAGAACAGGGGCATGCAGCTCACATTTAAAAAGTTGACCAAGCAATAAAAGAATATTATCTAGTAACAGGCAAACCGGTCCCAGACATTGCCCCCCACCAAAATTCAGTGACTTTTATCATCCATCAGAAAAACAAAAGATGCAAGAAATCGCGTTTATTCCCCTTTGGTATGACCGCTGTATTTGGTTGCACAAATATTGGCTGAATAAAAAATAAACCCAAAATCTATTATTCGCCCAAAGGATATTGGAAGGGCATCACAGCAATTAAAAAGCTAAGCCAAGCAGGGGGAGTCAGTGAACAAACAGCAAAAGAAGGTTATCTAAACAAGCGATTTGGCAAATTTATTTACCAGCGCCTAGACGAATACAGAGACCACACTTTGTGAATACAACTCCAAACGACACCCATAAAAATGGACCTTCTATATTTACCCTCTGATAGGATTAGACGAAAAAGATTTAAGTACGAAACCACATCATTGACATGGCTTCAAGATACAAAGATGCAGAACCATTAACACAAAAGAGTGCCTCTGCTGTTGCTGTCGCTATACAACTGATATACCAACGGGGGCCCCACTAACTTATCCTCGCATGATTCAAGTCGATGATGGAAAAGAATTTAAAGGCCAAGTGAATCAATTATTGTTAAAACATAGAGTTACCATTAAAAGAGGCATTCCGGGAGTTCACAGACACAGGCTTTAGTTGAAAACTTTACAAACAGTTAGCCGAAAGACTTTTCTCCTACCAGTATCACAGAGAGCTGATTGACAATTCTCGAAACACAGAATGGTTAGAAAGACTGCCCTCATTTTTGCGCGCAATGAAAATGAAGAATTTAAAGGGCTAAAGCCAGTACAAGCAATCAAAAAAAAACAATAAATGTTTTTTGAAGGAGAGACTTCACCGGCAAACTATTACCATTTTGGGTTTGAAAGTAAGGTACCTTTATTTACCGGGAAGCAGAAGGGGACACTCGCATCAGGGCAACAGATCCAGTTTGGGAGTGTTGATCCATATGAAAAAAAAAAGAATTGTAAAGATGAATCCCCCCCGTGTATTATTTACGAGAAACTGACACAACAAAAACAACCAGCTCCTCAAAGATCTTTTTGTGAAGGAAGAACTGCAGATAATCCACCAGACACAGTTCCGCTTTAATTAATTTAAAAGGTTCTCCAGTGCCCGATCGCATATGAAAACTCCGGATTAACAAACACCCGTTTTTTGTTTGTTTTATCTAATGACTTCTTTTGTTACAACCGTTGTGTTGATCTCATGTAGATTAAATCGTAGTTTTACGTTGTCATGAATGAAAAGTCTTATTGCCAAACAATGCTTTTTTTGTAGTTGTCATGTGATATGTTGACTGCACAACCCCTGCGGGGAAATTTCCCTTTTTCTTTCTTAATGATTTTCCCTGGGTTGAAAACTGTACATTTTCGACCTTAAACCCCACATACCCTTGATCACCTTTTCCAAAATAATTCATCCTTCATCTTTCCTAAAACTTTCTTATTAACGGATGAATGTAAAGGCGAATCTTTAGGGTAATCAGATGTATCATACCATCCCGCATGTCCTTTAGCTACTTCTAATTCCATGTCTTTAAAAGATGTCTTCAGTAGGGTTATCTATAACAAAACTATCTGTATCTGTGTAAAGTACTCTAGACTCTGGATACAAGGTTAAAGTAGTCATAAAGAAACTCCAACATCAAAACTTGATAATTCTAAACTTTAACCCATAAATACAGGTTTTCTAATTGACTTTCTTTTTTTTCATCAATGCCAAAAAGCTGATCATGAAATCTTCTGAAGTCCTGAAATTAGGTTTTGAAGTCACTTAATTCTTCTTCTCTTTGTACTAATCTACATCTTTGCGCTTGTGCGTTTCTCCATATTCTTTCCGAAACAGGTTGTCTTTAAATTTGAAAAGTCTTTTCCGAGCAGGGATTTAGTTCTGAGATCAGTGTTCTTCATGATGTATGGTTTCATGAACTGTTCTTGATCAAAAGCAATTAGCGATGAACTGCTGTCACTTCAACCCATGTCTTAAATAAAATTGTAGAAGTCTGTAATGACAGACATAATTTTTTTGTCGCGAAGATTAGGCACAAGTTTAGGCGGCTCTCTTGGATCCATCTTTAGGCTTTCTGCTGCTAATGGATAGTCATTATGCAGGTCGGGAGTTCCTGGGGATATTCTAAGTCAACTTCTAGAATGAAACCACGCTGTTGATCAGGCGTTAAACTGTTCAACCACTTTAATGCCTTTTGAATATTATTCGTACCTGTGTACATCTTGAATTTTACGTAATGGAAGCGATGCGCCAAAAGCCCATCCATACGATTGTTTGCGTCTAAATACATGAGATAGTTAGACCTTTTACTCGGATCATAATCCAAGTATTTGTTGTTGCTTTACAGTAATGATGCGACGCCATACTAATTCCTCCACGCAATCCGTTTTCAATCATCTGAATCATTGGTAGGTCAGACAATTTAAAACAATCTGTACTCCAGTAAACTTTAAAAGCGTCCCAACTCATCCCGGGCGCAGAAATGTAAGCCGATCCAGGCTATAATGTTTCATGCAAGTCTTTTGTAATTTTCAAAAATATCCGCCAACAAACATACATCAGCCATCAAGTAGGAGTCAATGATAGTCTCCCATCGTTTTAACAATCTAACTTCTGCCACGCATCTTGAGCATGCTGGTAATCAGAATCACTAATGTCCTTTCCTCAGACTAAAAAGACGCGCCTTTAGGAGGAAGTGTGTCTTCATCAAACCTTTCCCAACTGTTCAGTACTCATAAGGTAAACGCCCTTTCTAACAAGAGTTGAGTCAAAATATTTTTCCGTTATTGGGCAGGACTTTAAGGACATAGCCAGTGCCTCTAATGAACCCATCATGTGTTGCATAGAGTCATAAAAAGACATGTTATTTAGATTAAAGCACATGTACTTTTCTGATGACTGTGCAATGCATGCAAACCCTGAAGGCGCTGGTTACTGCTTGCATTATAAGGTGAGAGTCATAACCTCGCAAGTTGTGAAAGAATACAGGCAGCTTCCATGTCTTTGGATCAAACTTTAGTTGAAGTTTGCATTTGTTATGGCCCGCTCCTCTAAAACTTCCACTAATGTATCATGGTCTCTTAAGCGTCTGATGGAAGACCTAAACCGCAAATCCAACAGTGAGTGGCTGCGTCATACTGTTCTTGGCTTCAGGCGTCATCATGATTTCAGATAAGTTTAGATTATTAGAACAGTCATAGCGCACTTTCTGCATGCTTTTCTAAGAAGTATTCTGCGGCATTTGGCCCTCTATTATAATTCTGGTTCTGAATAAACGCCATCCGACCTAACAATAATGAAGGAAAAATGAACAAATCTGATGATTACTCATTAAGACTGTTTTCCGAAGTTTTTGTGGTGCTGGCCCTTCATAAGGAACAATAAGCGACTCGAAGTCTGCGTAAACTACGTACGGACTGTTTGCAACCGTTTCCAGTTCTTAAAACTAACTTTAGATCCTGGCGGGGCGTATTAGTTCTGTCTTACAGCTACAGAACTTTTACAATGTTTCTTATGTTCGCTCGCAGCTTGCACAGATGGCATTCTTGTTAAACATTTTCTACAGAATTCTGTTTGCCATGATCTTTTGAAGTATGCTGCATTAGTCTACTCATTGTTCGTATCAATGTGTAATGGGGCAGCCCTGCTGGCGAAAACATTAGGAGTAAGTCCACATGACTTTTGTCTGGTTCGCCTATTGTTGGACTGTTCTTGGACACTTTAATTGGCGCCAAATTTGTTTCCTCATCCCATGTGTAGATATTAACAGTTATTGGTTTGTTTTGTTCTTCAAACTGATCAATTTGGTCTACACTAACAGGAAAGGATATTCCATTGAAGTTAAGATCTTTGGCGTATTGCTGATAGTTAGTCACTCTCTCTGCGTGTTCGCGGACATGAGCAGCTTGCAAGAACGCACCACATGAAACATTTGTTGTCTGAATTTTTTGTTTAAAACTGCTCTCTTTAAAACCAACTCCCGAGGTAGCGGAATGTAAGCCTTCCTACAATCGGCGCATACTTAGCCTGTTTTAATCTAATCTCTAAGACTTTCGCCCTCTGACCAACCAGAGCCTCTCATTTTGGCTTCTTCAGCGGCAGCGTCAAACTGTGTAAGCAGTTCGTCTGCCCAACCGGGTGTTAAGTCATTATGAGAAAGAATAGTCTGTTGTTTAGTTGAGACCCAGACTTCTAGATTTTCTTCATTTATTGTTATATAGTCGATTAAAACAGCTAACATTACTTTAACTGGTGGGTCTATTGTTAGTTTACTTGGAACTTGAGAAATTGCATGTACAACGCTTGCCTGTACGTTTGTTGGGTCAATGACTTCTAAATCAATATCATTCAGTGCTCTTGATAAACGCTCTCTCTCAAGCATTCCTTCAAAAAATTCGTCTTGTCCTTCATATATCTTAGCCATGCTGTCTTTCTTTTCTAAGCCAAAATAATTTATTTAAATTAAAAAAAAATACTTAATCAGAACCAATATCAACGTCTTTTTGCGCTTGGACTCATAAACTAAAGTATAAACGCCCTTTGGCATTGTTAATGTGAGCTGTTTAGAGCAGAGTTTAATGTCTCGTTTACTTTTTTTTAAGCATTCCTTTTTTATCTGCTCGGCGTCTGGCTGTTGAGAAAAACTGCCTCGCCTTTCTTTGAAGATCAAACTTTTGTCTTTTGTAGTCATCAAAATCGGCCTGTAAACGATTAAATCTTCATCCGTGATGTTGAGTCAGCTAGTGCTTTATTTATTGTCAGTTTGAACGAGCTAAGTTTAGCCGTTATTAGTTGAACCATAGCTGTGTGCTTTTGGAGTTTAGTTTTTATTTTTTTGCTAGCAGCACCTACGGCTAATGAACATAGGCCAAGAGCTAAAGACAAAACCGCCTAGAGGTAAAGCTGCGGGTGCGCCTACGCCTGTTGCTAAGAGACCTACACTTGTTCCCGCCGATGCAGCACTTATAGTTGAAGCTCCAGTATTAACATAGGTAACAGCATTAAGGCAGCAGAATACCTTCGTTTGGTTTTGCTGTATTTTGAAAGGTCTGCTCTAGTTTTTGTGTTGCATTTGTGTAATGTTTGTTAATCTGAAGGTTTTATGCTAGGGTTTTCTATAACAGCAGAATTGCCTGCTATCTCTTCTTTTGGCGGGCTGTAGCACATTTGGATTAACCTGAACAGACATGCTTTTTATAAAATGAAAAAATAATTTAGTATAGTACCCTTGTAATCTGCTACCTCCAATATCAGCTGCGCAATCATATAATAAAAACAAATGTACATTAAGGTTTTATCGGCTTCTTCTTCTTTATCAATTTGAATGTTTATTACGTCACTCACTCTTCCTCCGCTTCATACAACTCATTATCCTCTGTTGACCTTAGGTCAATCCATAAACCGTATTTTGTTGTTAAATAATCATCAAGCCTAACATTGTGAAGATGTAAATCTTTAGACACTAGGCCTGCTGTTGGATTTCTACCCCTCCCACCCCCAAACAATTTTCTTATTTCGTCAAAATGATGAATAAGGTCTAAGCCCGCTAGCGTAGATTTGGTTAGGACTACCGTCAATTGTACATTGCACTTTCGTTATTTTAGGATTAAAAAAACTTTTCACTTGCTCTTTTGAACGGTTTCTTCATCTTCACACAGCAATAAAATACCTTTAAGCGATATTGATAAGACGCTAAAACTAAAATTCCATATAGTGTCTGCCCTGCTTCTGGGATATGTTGCATGATGAATCACTCTTTCGTAATATATTGCTAATTGTGACTTATATTGATCCCCAATCAGCTTTGCTAAATCAGGGTTGCTAACAACGTCAAACTCTAACGAGATGTCAGAAATGCTGTACTTTGCTTCGTGTCTGTTGATTTAATAACACGTTTGTATTCATTAAAGGTTAGTTCATATGACAATCTGTCTTTTAATGCTCCTTGAAAGTATGGGCATGCGCTTTTAACAACTCAAAATCTAAGGGTATGGAAAAGCGATTTCCATACGCAAAATTTACGGCTACATACTTTTTGCCGTCTTTAATAATCTGGCGGCACCTATTCTATGTTTTAGCGCTTCTTCATTTTCGATTCCTTGAAACGCAAGATCAGCCCTTTCATTCCCGGTTAGCCATAGATCAGAATAGGTTAAAAATATGTCTGCATTGTGTAAAGAAAATATTTCTTGCCCCTCAAGTTTTATAGAAATTTTCTTAATCGATTGCCCGCCCCAGATTCTGCACAACTGTCCTGTTTGGGTCTGTTGTTGAAGCGAGCGCTATTTTAAAAGTAAGTCGCGCAGAGCCTGGCACAATCAAATCATCCGCTCCTAGGTCTGGAAATTTGACAGTAAGAATTTGATCTGCATCAATAGTAGATGGATTATTTGGAACAGTAATATTCCGTTTATTTCCTTTCACGCCAAGGGTTCTTTCAGTCTTTCTATACGGGTTAAGAATCGAGCCATGTGATGTCATTTTTTTTATAAACAAAATAAAAAGTTAATTATTTAAAACATGGCAAGAATTGAAGATGCAGAAGATTATGATGTTTTGATCCTGGAGACGACATGAGTGAAATGATCCCTTTGACACGGCATCGCTCAGCGCTCTCAATGCGGGTGAATTAACAGAAAGTGCAGTCGGAGCATTTTACAAAAGTTTAGGTCAAGAACCTCCCGAATTTATAGACCCAAATGATTTGAATTAGAAGATGGTCATTTGTTGTAAGGGGCGATCAAGGAGAATCTGTTCGGCTTACAACTAAACCAGACCCATCAAAGTTTTTAGCCAAGAGTACAATTATACAAAGACTCAGTGTGAAAGATCAAAATCGCCTTGGTCTTGTTAGACCGAAATTAAGGGCGGAGGCAGTTTCTAAACTTCAAAACACACTGCAGGAACTCCCAACAGCTAACCAAATACAAAACATGGAACTTGAAGAATTAAATCAACGGCAGATGGAATAATAAAATGCAATAGAGGCAGAAACCAGTTTTTTCAGAAGAAACAGCATTAAAGACTATACACGACTCCCGCTGCCCATGCGAGAAATAACGGCCCTTGATCATGCTTGAGAAGCATCAGAGGCGAATTAACAAACAATTTAGCAAAACTAGGTGAACTAGATGAGCATATAAAAAGAGAAAAAGAAAAACTCGTTGAGGCTGATGACGCCAACTTAGGGCTGATATTAAAGAAAGAATAAGACAAGACTAAAAGATCTTGAACAAGAGAGATCAGCAAGACTAGAAGTGCTGACTACTAACCGAGACCAATTACGAACTCAAGTGAATAGAATAAGAGAAACTATCGAAAAAATTTTATATGAAGACACGACGCTAGCAGAACGAATAACGAACGCTGTTTAGAGAGCATGGAGTCACATTAGCAAGCGTTATAACGGCCTTAGGATTTGCAATAAGTACACTAGTGATGGCTATTACAGGCGGCGGTGGCCAAAGTTCATTACCTCCGCCGCCATCACCTCCCGCCTGATAATCATGGGTAAAAAAACAGCTTGATCATCTTGCAAGTTTATTAAAAAATTAGCTGGAAAAGCCGTGGACGCTTTACCAGGAATATTAGGGGGTATTGTTAGCTGGCTTTTGTCTACTGCAAGCAAGTAGTTGGCTTATGGCCGAGCACTATTGGACTTAGTTCTCTTAATAGTTGGGTTATTTATTAGTAAGATAAGACCAAGTAATCCTATGCCAGTTAATCCAAGAACAAGCGCTGTCTTTTCATATTCATGGTCATCGCGAACAGAGTCCGTGAGCTTGCTGAGTCTTCAATGACTTTGGGGTTTGGACTTCGGGAATTAGATGACTTATTCTTGGTGCTTGTTTACTGCTTGTAATATTACAGGCCCAGAATTTATGTCGTTTTTTCCAACCTTCAGTTCATCGCCTGCTATAAGAATTTCATTATTATAGTTTATTATTATTCCTACCTGGAGTCTGAGGTCAGAAGGCAGCATGTATAAACCAGTGCCAACAGCAAAGTCTACTTTCGATCTTGCGTATTGTAAACATTTTGGGACCTTTTAATGCTTGAAGGTAAATCAACTGTAGAATTAATGGCGTCCTCTAAATTTGCTAAGTATTTTTTTTGTGCGTCAAAGCCAGTAGAAGGATAAGTTATTGCATGATCTTGCCTGTGCTTGCGCCCCTATCAAACACAAACGTAAGTACGAATAGAGTCAGTTTAATTCGTTTCTCTTTCCCCGCTCTCGTTAGGCCCTTAGAAGTGTTCTAAGATAAAATGTTGTCCAGATGCTGTTTTTATGCTCTTGCTGTCGGGGACCCGGGCTGAACAGTTTATGCCTGAAAAAAGAAAGATTAAAAAGGAGTATGCCAGTCATAGTTAACTTTCTGTGCGTGCCCTTAAAATATAGGTCGGCCTAGACATGATTATGTGTGATCCAACATTTTGTCAAAGTGCTGTCTTGATGTAAATATTGAATACGTTACAGATCTTTTTATCCTTTCAAAACTGTCATGTCTAATTCTGTAGCTAGAATGGATCAAACGAATTTGTCATTCGTAATGGCGCTTGCCAGTTCGTCAAAATACGTCTAAAGGTGTAATAAAATGAAATCAGTATCACTGACCTCACCAAAGGATCAGGATGATTCGATGATCAGCATACGAACACGTCCACAACCCAGTTATGCACAAAACACAGCAAAGTTTAACTGGTTCTGAATAAAACTACTGCATCGATGACTGAACCACACTTTTCGCGATGTAGTCTTTTTTAATAGGGGGGTTAAGCTTCTGTTTAATGGATCTCACCTTTTTATGAAAAGAGGCAGTCCGGGTCACAGCAATGTAAGAGTATCATTGCTATATTTTTAAGATTGTAGTAGCGCCAACAAATATTTTTGCACGCGTATATTTTGAATGCAACTCATGGGTGGGGGGTGGGTATATTGGCGGGGTTTAAAAAAATGTTTGTAAACAATAACAACCCAAGACCGTCCGTCGTTTTTTTAGAACAGGCTGTTGAGAACGATTGCGGAACCAAAATGGTCGCACCCCATGAACATATTCTATAAACAAAGTCGTATGGGTTTAATATAACTGAATCCAAGGAGAATAATGCGTTCTAAAAGTTAATAAAGCCGGAAGGTAGTTAGCCGGTTAACCATACCTGATGGGTTATTACCGGGTTTTGTTCGCTAAAAGATCAATGAGTAATTTCCGACATTACTCTCAAACTTAACAATGGCAAATCTTAAAAACAATGTTAACATCAAAACCTGAAGAAGAAGTAGCACATTACCTTTTTTTGATGTAGAGCTAGCTAAAATTTAGGCTTTGCAGATGACAATCATAGATTTTAGAGTATGCCAAACAAAACTACTTATTAGGGGGAAAATCCCGCTCGGATCCTTGCATACATACATTACTCTATGTTCATTGATGAGCTGAGCACGATGAAACTATATGATGGGGAAGGCCCTCAAACTGTTTTAAGAGCTCCTACCCATCAGGGAAAAGCTGCATATTGCCGATTATGAAATTATACAATTCCCTAATTTACAGTTTAAAAGATTAGTTATGTGGAGGGTTGGATCATTTAATAGAAAAATTGCAGACAAAACAGGGAAACTCCGTGAAATGGATAACCTGCACATTGTTTTGAATAAAATAATACGTTACTAAAAAATAATTAGTTCGCGTGGGGCCAGAAAACCAGGAGTTACATTAGGCGCCTGTGAGGTGTAAAACTTTAGAATTAAAAGACCATGCAGACGGTGTGGACTTTGACCAGAACGGTGAGATAGGCGCTTTGGTATGGTTTTGAGTACACTAAAGATGGTGATTATAAACGCAAAGAGTTGGCGACAGAAAAAGTTTTCCTAAACTAAGAACAACTGCGGCAATCTATTAAGCAAATAATGGTTGGCGAGTATGAATATAATATAGTTTCGTAAACCTGACATCAAATGGCATTTTAAAACCATATTTAGAAGGGAAATAATTTGAATTCATAAGCCCATTTACCATTTTTTGCCGTCAAAAAAGTTTCAGAAAGCATTCGAACTCTGGCCCTATACATGTAAGTCTTATGCCAGATGACAATAGTCGGAAAAAGATTGAAATAAAACCCGTATGGAAAAAACAGACAGCCTCCACAGAAGAGAAACGTTTTAAAAGATGCTTCCTACAAATTACAGTTCATCCGCCAATGAAATTAGTAGACGCGTTCACAAAGATATTTGATCAATTTCTGTCTTAAAAGATAAGAGAGGGATGGGGTTGTGGGCGTTTAGTGACGTCCTTTTTTTAAAGAATTCTAATTAGCTGGCAAAATTTAGAAGACGTTGGACAATCTTAAAGTTACTGTCTTCGTTTCTTCACAATGGCGAGGATATTAAAGGTCATAACAACAAGCAACAAAATCAATATTAGTCTAAATAGAATCAATCTAAAGCCACTAAATTGGATTAATCTACACATTAGGCCTCATAGGATTTATTATACATTAACAGGTTTTGACAGAAAGATATGATAAATATAATAACTGGATTAGATAAATCTTCATAAAACCATGGAGCAGTTAAACTTTATGACTAAAACCTCCTCATTGCTCATTGATGTGGGCATACTGGTTGTGACAACAATATTTGTCCTAGACCTAATACAAACAGTTTATCGCTATAATATTACTCATATTGTGGTTTCTGTCCAACACTTAAAATGCAACCAAAGCATATGCATGATATAAGGGATTATATGGACAGATGATAACATAATATTATAGTTGATCCTAGCAATAACCTGATGAGTGTTAGAACAGTTTATAGCGTGTTTTAGAAGGAACGCAACACTATTTATTATAAAGACGGTTACGCAGAAAGGAGACATAGTTAAAAAGAGAAACACTTTGAGTCAAAACTGAAAACTGGCTTTCAGCGAAGCATGCTAGGAAAAGGTGTGTGGATTTTTAAAGGCCAAAAATATTAACTCAGTTTTTAAAAGACTTTAGAGAACATTTAAAGACTTAGTGTTATTTCACATGAACGACAGAGACTCATTTGCAAGAATGTTTGCGTGAAAATGATGTTTTATTGAAAAACGACCAGGAAAAACACAGGATTAAGCAAAAAACTGAAATCATGAAAAGTTTAGTAAATTAGTATTGAAAACGATAACCCCTTACACAGTAATTTGCTTGTAAATATCGTTATTTTTTGTTATGAAGTCTTACTACTTGTCAGAGAAACCAGGAAAACCTTTATCTGTCGGCACTTTTCGCCCGAAAACTGGTTGAGGCGAAGAGGACCAGAATGAAGGGTTTTTCCTGTTTTCTCTGATGCCTATAGCACAGTGACAGAACAGTGGTAAGAGCCTCCAGTTCAGTAAGACATGCCTAACAATGTGGACAGAACAGTGGTAGGGCCTCCAGTGCATAAGACATGCCTAACATTGTGACAGAACAGCCACATATGGTTATGACGGCCAAAATTAAGAAAGGTTTCAATGACACTGGGTCAAAACTACCAACTGCATGAGACTACAGACTGGACACTGATCTCTAGTGGAGGAACTTAGTTGTTGGTTCTATAGAGCTTGGCAAGGATCCAGACAAAAGACCTCCAAGGCCATGTTTATACTGGGGGGTCTCCATCAGAGGGGTGCATGTGTTTGAATGAGCGAATAATAAAAGTTAAGTAAATTTATTTAAAACGAACTTTTCCAAGTGTCGGTAAAAAAAAAAGACACTTTAGTAAATCACCTAAAGAATACTCAATGCACACACACACACACACACACACACACACACACCCACACACACACACACACACACACACACACCACTCACAGGACACCACACACAACAAACACACACACACACACACACACACTCACATAAAACAACACACACACACCCACACACATGCAGCCATGACATTGTTGTTCATGGTGTCCATTGCTGAACAGGCTGTACATGGAAACATGGTAAATGCAAATCATTTCCTGTGTCTGTCAGTGTAATGCCCTTCATGCACAACATGGTCATTCATGTGACAGTCATCAAATGCTGGGTGACAGAGCCCTGATGTGGCCCTATGCGGTCGGCTGGGCTATAAGCAACATTATCTTATCTTATCCAAATGCTGTGATGAATGGTTAAAGAGGCGGCAAGGTCATGTCCATGTGTCTGTTCTAAAAGCCTGTGATGTATTTAAAGAGGCAGCAAGGTCATTGTCCCAAGTGTCTGTTGCTGAATGCTGTAGAATGTCAAGAGGCTGCAAGGGTCATTGTCCATGTGTCTGTTTGCTGCTGTGAAGAATGTTAAAGAGCAGCAAGGTCATTGTCCTATGTGTTGTTTCTAAATGCAGTGCTGAATGTTAAAGAGGCGGGCAAGGTCAATGTCCCACGTGTCTGTTGCAAAGGCTGTTGATAATGCTAAAGAGGTTCAGCACGATCATTGTCCATGTGTCTGTATGCTAAGGCTGTGATGAACTTGAAACTTAAGTAGCACTAGTAGTGCACATAACTTTTCATGAACATTTCAATAAGCAGCAGTATTATTGGTTCATGTTTTCCCTGTCTCTGAATTCTGTGATGAATATATTTAAATTAACAACAGTATCTGTCTGTTCATATATATACATGTCTGTCACTGAAATGAAGTGATGAAATATTTAAATAACAAACAATAACGCTGTTCATTTTCTGTTCACAGAAATGACGTGAATGAATATTTAAATAATAACCACAGTATCAGTGTTCCATGTTTCTGTCACTGAAATGAAGTGAATGATATTTAAATATCAACAGTAACGCTGTTCATGTGTCTGTCACTGAAATTAATTGATTAAGTGTGAAGCAGCGGCAGACCATTTCCAACTCCGTGTCTCTGAAAGAGTGAAAAACGTGTCCACAGCAGGAACCATTGTTGTTCTGGTGTCTGTCATAGAAATATAATAGAAGAATGTTTAAATTTCAGCAATAATGTTGTTTACTTGTATTGTCACGGAAATGCTGTGTTTAACGATGGAAGCATGAACGTTGATGGTATGTAGTGTTATACCAATGACTTACGTACCATATTTTCTGTTTGTTTGTTTACAGCCTGATGTGGGATATCAAGATAATTGCATTCAGATTTGTCTTGTCCTGCCTATGATAAAAGCTGGGCAAAATAGCAAGAACAACAGACAAACCTCAGAAAAAAGCACCTACCACAAGGAGAGTTTGAAAAGAAAATGCCTCTAAGGATGGAAAGACCAGACCAAGCTAAAGAAGAATGGAAAGGAGAACCAGAATCTTTCAGAGCTGGAGACTGGACAGGGCCAGGCTCTGCATGGAGAAGGGCACTTTATGTCACATCTGTGATTCAGTGGTCCATGGAAGGAGGGCCGCTCCCAGCAGCTGATGGTGACCACCTTCACAAGGCTGATCAGCGCAGGTCATGGACAAGGAGAACTGAATTTTCAGACCAAGACAAAGAAGAAATGAAAGAGGAACCAGACTTTGTAAAAGCTGGGACATCTTGAAAGGGCCAAGCTTTGAGTGGAGAAATTATCTGTTTGCATGGAGACCTTTTTCTCCATGTTTCATGGAGGAAATCTGGTCCAGCAACTGATGATGCAGACAATGACATGGTGATACTGGCACAGACAATGATGGCTGATCAGCACTGGTCACAGACAATGACATGGCTGATCAGCACTGGTCACAGACAATGACATGGCTGATCAGCACTGGTCACAGACAATGACATGGCTGATCAGCACTGGTCACAGACAATGACATGGCTGATCAGCACTGGTCACAGACAAATGACATGGCTGATCAGCACTGGTCACAGACAAGGAGAACTGAATCTTCAGCTTGGGAGACGGCCACCGCAGCACCAAGACATGTAAGTATGCTAGAGGTTGTCTCTTGTAATGCATGCATGTTCAGTTTGTTATTATGTTGAATTGCCATTCTGTCTGAGCTCATGAGTGTCATGCTATCTTTGTGATATACTGTTACCATTAGACTTTATACTATTTTTTATTTTTGCATTTTCAGTTTTCACAGTGAAGTGAGCAACTGTGTTTTGTTTATATGATGTTTCAGTTATTTTCATTTGGTTACAGTGGTAAATGCTTTCTGTAAAGTGTGCAGTTTATTTTTAGTTGCCAAAGTGAGGCGACTGCAGACAGAAATCTGAATAAATCATAAAAAGTGTTAAGTACCACATCCGCCAAACATGAACAAACAAATCACAAGACAAAACACGATGCGTTTCGACCTCTTAGGCCTTCTTCAGGCAGGATAAACGACACTCAGGACAACAGAAATGAAGAACAAGCTGTCACTTATGTCAACAAATTCAGCGCCCCATATTGCTCAGAAGTTAATAAGTGATTGCTCCATACTTCATTTTGTTGTCCTGACTGTTGTTTATCATGTTTGAAGAAGCCTAAGAGGTAGAAAGCGTCATGTTTTGTGATTGTTTGTTCATGTTTGGCGGATGTAGTACTTAAACTTTTCAAGAGCAGTTGTTTTTGTTTGGTACTAGTTTTAAATGCTATTGTGAAGTGTAGTGAGCCTACTCATAGAGTGAGGAATGGCACTGTTTAATCCCACAAAATAAGGTACAGCTCTGTGTAAATCCCCACATGATTGCTAATATCATAATTCTTCTGTCTCCGCCTCTGTTTCCGCCTCATGTTGTGGTTTTTTTTCTACAAGTCTTTCATTCTCCTAGTATCTGTATATCTTGTTGTGTGTGTGTGTGTGTGTGTGTGTGTGTGTGTGTGGTGTGTGTGTCGTGGTGTGTGTGTGTGTGTGTGTGTGTGCACTGGTGTGTTTGGCGTGTGTGGTGTTGTGTGGGTTGTGCCTGTGTTGTGTGTGTGTACGTGTGTTGTGCAGTTTTGAGTGTGTGTGTGGTTTTGTGGTGGTGTGTATGTGTGTTGGTGCATTGCTGCACACAAGTAGGGCCAGTGCTGGGTTCAAGAGCAGGATGAATTCTGCCGGTGTTGATGTATGCGTTTTCATGGAAATGTGTCTTTGGAGCATGTAGCATGATCATAAGCTGCAATCTGCAATTTTAAGTCGAAAAGGCGTCACCCCTCCTCCCCCATCCTAAACAGCCAGTGGTGTTTTGTGTGTGTGGTGGTGTGGTTGTGTGTGTGTGTATGTGTGTTGTTTGACAGTTAAACATCACAAATCACTGCCATTGGTGTGAGTTCAAGGGGAGGGGGGGTTGGGAGATGGCGCGTGGGATGGTTATCAGACATTTCCTGAATAACTGTGAAAAAGAGCGACTGGAACGAACAGGCAGTCCATGACTACGAAACAGAATCTTCAACAAAGAGAGAACAAATTCAGCTGGCACAATCCCTATTCCGAGATGTGTTCTGACGAGCCAGCGCTGTCTTATCAGACAACACTGCAGGCTCTGACTCCCACTGGAACTGTGCACATGATGGCCATTGGGGAACATAGCGCGTCTTATCAGACAACACTTGCAGCCTCCGACATCCCACTGGAACTGTGCACATGATGGCCATTGGGGAACATAGCGCGTCTTATCAGACAACACTTGCAGGCCCCTGACGTCCACTGGAACGTGCACATGATGGCCATGGGGAACATAGCGCTGTCTTACAGACAACACTTGCAGGCCCCTGACTCCCACTGGAACTGTGCACATGATGGCCATTGGGGAACATGCACACTTATGCATGCTCTATGGTGGGGGTTTGGTTTTGTGTTGTGGGCTGTACTTATGTTATTGTTTGACCTCTACAAAGTGTTATGCCATGGTGTGTGGTGCTGTACTTATGTTACTGTGAAAGTAGCAGCAACATAGTCTTTCATGTAACGGTCACTGGAATGCTATATGAACGTTTAGGAGCAGCAACATCACTGGTCATGTGTCTGTCACTGAACTACTAGATGATCGCTGAAGTGGCAGCAACATGGTTGTCATGCTGTCTGTCCATGGCACCCTACGACCTGTGTTTATGGAAGGTATACATGATGGAATGTGTATATTCTGCCAATGACATTTGTGCCCGTATTTTGTGTTTGTCTGCTTACAGCCTGCTCGGAATATCTGAGGAAAAAGCCCAGAACAAGAAGCAGACAAGGGAAAATGGCTCAGTCACAAAAAGGTGAAGACAACGTCCAACGTTCAACACTCACACTGAGAAAAGATTTGAAAGTGTGTCAAGGCAGGAAAGCCGGTCCCTGCAGCTGGTGAAGGGGATGATGACGAGCAATGCTCAGGGCACAGAGACATGTACTGAACCTTCACGCATCTGGTAAGTATGCTGGCGGTTTCTGTAATGCATGTTCACACACATGACACACACACGCACACACGCACTACCACCCCACCCCTTCACACTACACACACACACACACACACACACAAACACAGCAACAAGCACACCACACACACACACACACACACACACACACATACACGCATACACACAACACACACACACATCACACACAACAACTACACATTCACACACATACAAATCTAAGGGAACTTTGAGTGGTATTGCGTATTTGGACATTTTGAGCTGCTTTTCGTGACAAATTGATCTACACGCCGTTGGTCCTATACCACAATGAAGGGATCCAACAAAAAGTGACAGTAATGCCTTGCATTGATAAATGGTGAATAATGTTGATGAATTTAAATATCATATCAAATCGGATTGAAGGACATGCAGACTTAATCGAGTATCTGTTTAAATCATACCTATTAGAATTTGTGAACTTTTTCATGGAAAATTTAGAATAAATCATTCAAATGGACGATTTAAGTTATAGGCAAGTAATTCGGCACTGAATATCGGTAACTGTTTTACCAAGATAGAAGAGGTTTTCTACTTTGAGGCTAGGGATTATGAAGCTGTCCCGTGTTATTATTTTCTAGCACTGACCATCTTTAAAAATTTTAAATGATATTGTCTTAGTTTCTAAATGAGTGAAACAGATGTTCTTAAATATGTGGACGATCCTTTTTGAAACATCTGTATAATCAATATCAAAGGAGGCTTTACATGTTCCCATGATTGGGGTAAAGGTGAATACGTGGGCTTTTGGGCTTGTTAGGTTTATCTGTTTGGTATCCTTTAGAAGATCAGAGAAAATGAGTAATCGACCTTGCTGACTGTAATGTTTTAGGCACGTTTTCCAAATCCTCTCTGATTTTAAACATACTCGATGAGCAAAAATTGTTATTGTGAAAAGCTCTTTAAGACACATTTGAAGTAAAGCTTTCCAAAGTTCTGAAAGGGGTAAGATCCCTGCTTCATTACAGGTCCCTAAGTTAGATGTATGTTGTGGGAACCCAAGCCATTTTATCGCTTTGCAGTCAGTGCTCTGAAGTGTAAGTTCCCTGAGATTTGATGAATGTTTTTCAATTATAAAATTCATACTCAAGAGAAAAAGTAAAACTCATTGATGACTCAGACATTCTATATTATCACAGATTGTAGTAAAATTAGTGATGGGTACATGGGAAAATGTTCAAACAATCTCTCCTCGTCATGGGAATTTGAAAGCTTAATCCATAGATTCCATTTGAACGCTTGAAAACCAAATATTGTCATAATGTTAAATGTATGAGGGAAATCCTTAAAGTCAGTCATTTCTGATTCAATGCCAAGAGCAAGAGAGCTCCTAAGACATTCGGTATTGATGTTATACGATGGATCACTCATTGCCTTACCATATAATTTGAAACAATTACTCTGTTCTGACTCAGTTTGTAAGTGTTTGTATACAATGTTCAATTGGTCCTTATCTGTAGATCTTATCACTTCTCACTTAAATTGTTATGATGGAAGAGGATGGGGGTGGGGGGGGGGGGGGGGGGGGGGGGAAAAGAGCTGGGGTAGGGGGAATAGGGGTTCAATTCTATGCATTTTGGAATAATACACTTCATCACGTTGCAAACTTCATCACCCACACATAGACTGTCTGAATCACTATGGTTTGGATAGGACATTAAACCACCACCCACACACACCCACACACACAACACCACAGTCACACACACACACCACACCACCCACTCACACACACACACACCCTGCCTCAGTTTGCAATATATCAGATCACATTGCAATGACTGGTGTACATGGATTTTTCATTTTTCAATGAATTATTAATTGCTAGGACGTAGGATTATGTATGGGAGGGGGGGGGGGGTCTAATGGATTAAAATATGTCAATGATGCTGCTTTGTGGGCAAAAGCTTATGTAGAAATACTTTTGCTAGTGCACAACTTTTTTTTGGATCATATTTATTCTTACTTGTATGTACATAGCAAAATTTATCATCTTCCTCCCTGTTTTTTCTTCTTTTTGGAAGTATACATCTAGTCCATCCTTCTCCCTTTTTTTTTTTTTTTTTTTTGAAGATACTAAGCCCCCGTTTTCTTCTGTAGAAATTTAGCTCCCCTTCCTACCCTTGCTTTTTCTTTTTCACCTAGCTTCTGTCATTTTGGTGGATCATAGATGAGTATCAATTCATGATTTTAAGATGCAAAGAAAGAAGAAAAAAACTACAAAGTGAATTTGAAAGATGCCAATTATTTCATCTGATTTTCAGGCATTGAAAGCAAAAACTGATCATCTAAAACTGCTTTGTAGGTTCCTTGTGTTTTGAGATTCAAATTTAGTCTTATTTTCAGTACATGTGTGGGACAGTGACTATGTTTTATTTGATCAGCTGCTTTTGGAGAGAAGCATGTATAGATATGTTTTCAGCAATGTTACTTTGTAATTTCGGTTAATTTGTGGACAGTGTTTTATAGTCAGTTGAAAGAAAACGTTTTGGAGAGAATGAATAAGAAATGTATTATCAAACGCAGTTAACTTGAAAGTTACCATTTATTCTTATGTTTAGAATCAGAATGTCAGCCAGACCTACATTTCTACTACTTTTGTGTGAATTTGTAAACGTAAAAACCTTTGTGTTAGTGAAAAAAACGATTCGTAATGATAATTACTAGTAACAATTTTCATTGCATAGTTTCAAAAACTGCATCATTTTGTAATAGGCTAAACTGTCTAAAGCTAAATAACATTATGTTGAAGTGAATGCTTGTAATATTCTGTAATATCACATGTTGGGAATACTGGAAACATTTTGTGCTTCAAAGCATCTGATTTAAAGTGATGCGTACAGTCTGTAATATAAACTGGTTGGAATAACTGGAAACATTTCGTTGTGTCTTAGCAAGATCTGAGTTTGTGAAGCTGGTCAATTGTAATATGTTGTTGGAATAACTGGATTTCTTGTGAAGCAAAGCATCGTTGTAAAAGTAAGCTGATACATCTGTCAATAAACGCTTTTGTCTTGGAATTTAAACATATTTGTGTCTTATGAAGCATCTGTATGTTAAAGTGAGAAACTAGCAGGTGCCAGGTGACAATGTTGTACTGAGGACCTCATTTGCGTGGGGATCAGTGGGCTTCGTTGGTTGTAAAACAAGTTTTAAGAATAATCAGTAGTCACAATACAATGGCATCAGAAACAGTGTTCAAGGTGATGATGATTGCTCATACTAATACCTTTTGTCGATGTGATATGTGCAGTTCGATACGGAGGAGCAGTGTCTGCTTGAGCAATCGCGAAGACCATGTTGCGTGAACGCAGGACTCAGAGGTAACAATTGTGAAAATGGCTGATGTAGCAATCAGTGATTACAGTTGTGTGGAGGTGTCTGTGAATGCATTTTCTAGTGTCTTATGTAACCATTTCTGTCTGAGTGTGTGGAATGTCATTTTATCTGTGTGATGATACCATTTTGTCTAGTGGTGAATGTACATGTTATCTGTGTATGTACCATTCTGTCTAGTGGGGGTAGTGTCATGTTATCTTGTGATGTACCAGTTTGTTGGAGCATGTGAATTGTCATTTATCTGTGTTGTACCATTTAGTTCTGAGTGTGTGAATGTCATTTATCTGTGTGATGTACCATTGTGTCTGATTGTGAATGTCATGTTATCTGTGTGATGTACCATTCTGTTGGTGTTGTGAATGTCATGTTATCTGTGTAGTACCATTCTGTCTACAGTGTGTAATTCATGATATCTGTGTGATTACATTTCATGTCTCAGTGTGTGAATGTATGTTATCTGTGAATGTACCTTTCTGTCTCATGTGTGAATGTCATGCTTATCTTGTGAATGTACATTGTGTCAGTGTGTATGTCATGATATCGTGTGATGTCTATTTCCGATCTGCGTGTGTGAATGTCATGTTTCTGTGTGATGTACCATTTCTGTCTCAGTGTGTGAATGTCATGTATCTGTGTGATGTACCCATTTGTGTCTCAGTAGTGTGAATGTCAGGTTATCTTTGTGAGTACCATTTCGTCTAGTGTGTGAAGCTTATCTGTGTGATGTACCATTTCGTCTCAGTGTGTGAATGTCATGTTATCTTTGTGATGTACCATTCTGTCTCAGTGTGTGAATGTCATGTTATCTGTGTGTGTACCATTTCTGTCTGAGTGTGTGAATGTCATTGTTATCTGTGTGATGTACCATTTCTGTCTGAGTGTGTGAATGTCATGTTATCTGTGTGATGTACCATTTCTGTCTCAGTGTGTGAAGTTGTATTTGTGATTACATTTCTGTCTGAGTGTGAATCATGTTTTTGGTGATGTACCATTTCTGTCTCAGTGGTGAAGTCATGTTATCTGTGTGTTGTTCCATTTCTGTCTCAGTGTGTGAATGTCATGTTATCTTTGTGATGTTACCATTTCTGTCTGCGTGTGTGGAATGTCATGTTTATCTTGTGATGTACCATTTTGTCTGAGCGTGTGAATGTCATGTTATCTGTGTGATGTCCATTTCTGTCTCAGTGTGTGAATGTCATGTTATCTTTGTGATGTACCATTTCTGTCTGAGTGTGTGACTGTCATGTTATCTGTGTGATGTACCTTTTCTGTGAGTGTGTGAATGTCATGTTATCTTTGTGATGTACCATTTCTGTCTCAGTGTGTGAATGTCATGTTATCTTTGTGATGTACCATTCTGTCTAAGATGTGATGTCATGTTATCTTTGTGTTGTACCATTTCTGTCTCAGTGTGTGAATCGTCATGTTATCTGTGGATGTACCATTTCTGTCTCAGTGTGTGAATGTCATGTTATCTGTGTGATGTACCATTTCTGTCTCAGTGTGTGAATGTCATGTTTATCTGTGTGATGTTACCATTTAACATTTCTTTACTGTTTTACCTTTGCTTGTCCACTTTGATGGATTCTCAGGGCTGTTGCAATTTTTCACTTTGAAGTGAGCAATTGTGTGTTGCTTATAGAATGCTCCACTTGTTTTATTTGGTTCTGGTTTTTTTTAAATGCTTCTGTAAAGTGCAGTGAACTTACTGACAGAGTGAGGAACCGCATTGTGTGATCCCCCGCATTGTTGTAATTATTGTAATGATAGTCTTCTGTCTAAACATGGCTCTCTGCCTCTGACTGTGTTCCTTTTCTGTCAGTCTTTCATTACATTACTGTCAGCAACATATAAATTTTTTTTTTTAAACTAGTGGGTCAGACTCTGGTACGAAAAACTCATTTCCAAATTTTTAGGGGGTCACAAAATATCAAACGGGTCACACTTTATAACAGCAACAAAATGTATTGAAAATACGCACACTTTGTTGTGTGTGTGTGTGTGTGTTTGCTCTTAATTTTCACAAGCATCCCCACAGTCCTGCGCCAGCTTTTTTTTTTTTTTCAATGCACAAATTGTGCAATCAGGTGAAATTCCATCGTCATCAAAGACAGATGTGGAATGATGATCAGTATTGAACTTCATTGAAGCTGAGGGAGGGGGAGGTGCTCATCTCCACCCCCTCCCCCCAAAACACACACACACACACACCAAGATGAAACAGCTCACGACCTTCTCCGCCGTCACGCCGTCTTAAAAAATAAATCTCCGCCGTTTTGTGATAAAATCTCGCCGAAAAATAAAAGCTATCGCGATTTTCTTTGCTCCCAATCTCGGCGAGACCGCTCCGCGATTACTCTAGGCTTATACAATGGTGGTTTTATTCGTTGACTCGCAACCACGCACTCGCTAACAGCGCCGATCGACGATGTCATCTGATTCATGCTCGACGTAATCGAAAAAAAACAAAAAAAAAAAAAATCCCAACATTGGAAAGAAGAATGGCTGAGGAAGAGGTGTGTGTGAGTGAGATTAAGTATAGCATATGCCGCATGACGATGCAGGCTTATGTCAGCTGCAGAAGAAATCACTCTCGAAGTCTGGACTTCATTACTATTTGACCACATGAAACGCCTGGTTCACAGCAGCGTGTCGTGCATTGAAGAACAATTAAACTTGAAAGTAACTGTTGGTGATTTTGCTCTCTTCTTGTTATTTTATCATTCTTGCAATGGTCAACTACTCAGTTAGGCGATAGCGTTTCGATTGGACTTAGTTGTGAAACAAAACCTAGACTCTAGTTACATAATAGACAGGTGCCATAGGGCGTAATTTTCGGAAAAACCCATTCTTACTAAATCGATCAGCCACTAACGCGAGAGCCCTGATTAATCCAGTTGCATGTTGACAAACAAAACAAAAAAAAGAAAAAAAAAACTCAGAATTTGAGGTTTGATTGAAGGCTGAAACATATTTTGATGTTTAATGTGGATTTTTCCTTTATATTAAAATGCCCCAGACCCACAGAAAAATCTCTCGCTTTAAAAAATCTTTCATCTACCCTGCACAACACACACATCACACCCAACACACACACACACACCACACAACACACCACACACCTCACAATCCCCCAATCTTTCCAAGTCTCTACAGGTGAACCTGTCCACAACATTTTAATGAATTATTGATTTACATTTTCCGTTGAGTTTCAATCCCATGTGGGTCCTCCATGACTTGATGTTGGTCAGTTTAATGTGTGGTCCTAGACAGTGGTGACGAGGAAGAATGAGACTGCTGACTGTTACAGCTCTGATGTCCTCCCTGGTGATGTTTATGACCCATTGGACCAAAAGTGAGATATCTGCTTCATACATTCCGATGTGATCGTGTTGTGTTGCTGGAGTATAAACACCATCAGTACAGCCAACCCTACTATCAGTAAAACAGACAAAAAAGCAGAGAGACACAAAACAAAGTTGAGTAACGACGATTTAATACACAACAAACAGGACAAGAGTTTCGGAAAGCTTCTCAGCGAAAAGCAAAAAAAATGTACGACATAACATGACAAACCCCTTGTGAAGCCTTTGCTCACAGCAGGGATGACTGTGTTGACATGGCAGCGGGTCCACCAGCTCACAGCAGTGCGATGACGTGTGTTGACAGGGTCAGCAGCGTGACGTCCTGCTGTTCCACTGTGTGGTGTTTCGCCTGACCTGGACTGCAGTCTTGGGCGTGGGAGTGGAGCAGGCTGCCATAGCTGTCCTCAGTGCCACACTGCCCTCCATCATCGTCAGCTCAGTACAGGTGCAGGATGACAGCTGCTGTGTCTCATGCACACTCCCCATCATCTCAGGCTGTTCAGGACAGTGCAGAGCAGGTAATGAAACGAAAGGAAAACAATTCGGGAGGGGGGGGGTGGGTGGTTGGAGGGGGTGGTTCCTTCAGGGAATCTCATGTCAGCTGGGGTCTCATCACACTTTACATGTACTATGTACATAGGTAGTCATTTGCTGTTTATGTGGTGTATGCTCTCTCTCTCTCTCTCTCTCTCTCTCTCTCTCCTCTCTCTCTCTCTCTCTCTCTCTCTCTCTCTCTCTCTGTATACATGTACGTGTTTGTGTTCCTGAAAATCACAGCCTGTTCCTGATGTTGAGCATGAGTGTTCCTGAAAACCATAGTTTGGGGCAGGCATGCCTGGAAAAGGTGCAAGTGAGTTCAGAACTTTCACCCAACCAGTCGGTCATCACCCTCCCCCCTTCATCCCACAGGTAACTAAATTGTCTTTCAACAGGTTCTCAGCTGTGCAACATGAATTGCTGAAGTCCTAAACGAAGTGGTCCATCCAGCTCACAGCAGTGGATGACGTGTGTTGACAGGGTCACAGCAGCTGTGTGGATCATGATGGCCCTCACTGTGGCGACGTCTTCCCTGGCCGGGGCTGAGTGTATCGGCACTGAGGTGAAGCTGGACAAGGGCGAGGCTGTCTTGAGGTGTCCCTCCCAGTCAACGCCAGTGCCCTAGGCCCCAACATCAGGGCATCATCGTCAAGGACCTCTCCACATCAGACATCTGTACAGGATGAATGAAAAGGAAACAACGAAAAGGCAGTGGTGGGGGGGGGGGGGGGGAGGGTGGGGGGGAGAAAAAGAGACAGAAAGGTAGGAGAGAATGGGAGAGAGTGAGAGGGAGAGGAGGAGAGGGGAGCGAGGCAATTTAGCCAGGTAAAAACAATTGTGTCTGCTAGGTTTCAAGTGAATTCATGGTTACACTCAAGTACACGCATCCAAAACAAATCAAACCGTATTGAGTACGACCTCCTGATATTGTTTGAAATGTTAACTTCCGCATAGCAGTGCTGCCATGTTTGGAGTTTCTTGCAGTCGTGGCTGGCACTGAACACCACACGTTGCTATGGCTGCCAAATGGAATGATAACTTGGGGAAAAAATTCCTGTTCAAGTTTCGGCAAACCATAATTTTCCCCTGCCATTCATGATGACCCTGAGTGTTCTTCACAGAGGATGTGGTGTGTGACAGTGTCCTAAGAGCTACAGACTACAGGGACATGACTGTCCCCGTCTGTTCACTGTCCTCCACAGATGATGCTGTATCTTAAGAGCTACAGACTACAGGGACATGACTGTCCCCGTCTGTTCACCTGTCCTCCACAGATGATGCTGTATCTTAAGAGCTACAGACTACAGGGACATGACTGTCCCCGTCTGTTCACCTGTCCTCCACAGATGATGCTGTATCTTAAGAGCTACAGACTACAGGGACATGACTGTCCCCTCGTTTGTTCACCTGTCCTCGACACAGGGATGATGCCTGTTATCCTAAAGATGCTTTAAGACTACACCAGGTAATGACCTTCCCCCACACTAGTCCGCAGAGGAATAGCAGAGAAGGCAGTAAACCTCTGACCGCCTACTGGTCTCAGAGGAAAGGCGAGAGAAAGGGGTGGAGACGGCCGCTGTTTGATATTAACAGCGCACTGCAGCCTACAGCTGCCAGCTTCCTGCGTCTAACCTCCCCAAGCTTTCCTCCTACGCGTAATGTGATATCGCTGTCGCTGATGTGTGTTGGAAACAGGGTGCTGTGTTTCTTCATCAATACTTTGTGCCAGAATGCAGCGAAACTGTGGTCGTTGATGTCACTGATTGTGGGTCATGACTGACCAGAACGATACCAAACATGAATGGATCTTCTTTCATACGCATTGCTGGCAAGCACCACAAAGATTTGCTGATAAAAAACCGATTGAAACAGACTAACGAACACACACGAATGGAGAGCATGCGTCCCCCTTTCATGATGTTCAAACTCAGACATATTGGACATACATATTATTTTCCTTTACAACTGACAAAAATGATTCGCGGTACGCCTACCTGACAGCTGGTAGAGAGCCCAACACAGTCACTTCGGCACTGGTCAGCTTCACTGGAACACAGCGGCAGTTTTCCCTACCACGGCCTTGGCCATGTTTTTGCTTGTCTATCTGCATGCTCTACGTGCTTGTGAAGCATGCCGATACTGATTCTATCACAGCCACACCATGCTTTTAGTAAAGCAAGATTTAGCATGCTACACATGCAGATGTCAGTTATAAACTAGTGAATGCTTCCTACCTGACCTGTACTTTCCCCGATCAAATCATTTGAACTGATGTCACATATACACCACTAAATGCAAACTGTTGTCGCATTTTTCATCTTCATGGTGAGCCTATTCCACGACTGGGTCACACAATTTAATAACATTCGTATGAAACGGGGGGGGGGGGGGGGGGGGGGGGGGGGGGGGGGGAGCACACACACACACACACCACACAACACCACACACACACACACAACAATACCCATACCAACCAACACACTAGCGGTCCTACACAACACGTATTAAACAGATATTACACACACAACAAACACACACACACTGAAATTGATTTCCACCCCTCACCTACTTTAATTGAAATTACACACCTGACACACACAGATACATGCGAGTGCACACACGTGCGCACGCACATTCACAAACATGACAACAAAAAGCAGCATCTCTCTCTACTCTCCTCTCTCTCTCTCTCTCTCTCTCTCTCCTCTCTCTCTCTCTCCTCTGTGTTTATCTCAAGGTAATTGGCTTTTAATCAATGCACTGGTGTTAATTGAGATGGGTAGGGGATTAACGGGAATGCTTGTCACCTCTTACGCATTCGGATTATATGGATTGAAATTTTCCAATTGAGGGAAGTATGTCTGATTTTTCAGGAGACATAGGCCATGTGTTTTTCTAGCCAATGCAGGGTTGTCCACAACCACACACACTCACAACCCCATTCACACACACACACACACACACACACACACACCACACTCACACACACACACACACACACCCACACACACTACATACCACTCATACATCATCTACACACACATCACAACACTCACACACACACACATCACACACACACACACACACACACATACAAACAGCGCACTCACACACTACACGACACCACGTACACAATAGGAAACACACAAACACACACACACACACACACAGACTACATATCAGACACATCACACGCACAACGTATACCAAAATTATGACTGGACAACACACACAACACACACACACACACACACCACAAATCCACACAACACAGCTAACAGAGCTGGCATCCAGCTACTGACCCACTGTCCGCCAACTGATGAAGCCCACGCCACAATAACACGCTGAAGGACACAAACGCGGAAGGACCAGTTATGCAGCGACACGAATCACAACATGACCTCACACACAGAGACTGTCCCACTCTGCCTGTCACTCAAGCGTGAAACCAAGAGAACACATCAGCGCGTTCATTCAGACTGTGGTTCTCACAGCCAGATACTGTTCACGCTCGTGTACTCACTGCGGTGAGGTCAGCGTGGGTCGCACACCATTAACCAGAAAGAGGCGATGTTCTCTGGCGGACAGGCTGTTCAAATCCCCGTTGACATTGTCCATAGAGCTACACACCACTAGGACTGACTTCCCTCACCATTCAACACCTGGCTGTCCTCCACAGGAGTCATGTTTTCCATAGAGCTACACACACTAGGACATGACTGTCCCTCACCATTCAACACCTTGGCTGTCCTCCCACAGTCATGTTGTGTCATGGACACACACCATAGACATGACTGTCCCTCACATTCAACCACCTTGCAGTCCTCCACAGTGCGTGATGTCTGTTGCTGACGACATGGAGGCAAACAGCCAGAGTGGGGTCCAGCGAGGCTTCAGTCTGGTGGGTCCGCTGACTGAACAGGCCGTGCCAAGTGCCTGTGTCCAGGCTGATGGACAGCGGGCCTACAAGACCATGGGATGCCCTAGTCATACCACCAGTAGTTCACTCGCTGTTCCCTTTCACCGACTTCGTACAGGTGGGGTGGATGCCAAGGTGGGTGTGTGTAAGAGTGGGGTGTTTGTGGGTCGTGTTGTGAGTGAAAAAGAGAGACTGTCTGTCACATGTGTGGGTCTGTGTGAGTGTCTCACAGTCATTCGTGTGAAGAGATGTCTTACACAGTCTGTGTGTGTCTGCCACAGTCTGTGTGTGTGTGTACTGTCGTCTGTGTGAAAGAGAGACTGTCTGTCACAGTCTGTGATAGTGTGTGTGTCTGTCTGTGTGAAGAGAGACTGTCTGTCACAGTCTGTGAGTGTCTGTCTGTGTTGAAAGATGAGTGTCTGTCACAGTCTGTGTGTGTCTGCCACAGTCCTTTGTGTGTTGTGTGTACGTCATCTTAAAGAAGACTGCCTGTCAACGTCCCTGGTGTGTGTTCTCTGTGCTGAAAGAAGAGAACTGTTGTCACGCATGTTGTGTGTGCTGATCTGAGGTGAAAGAAGATCCTTTCACGGTCTGATTAGTGGTCATTAAAATCCCATTTCAATGGCACAATGGAGACTCACAACATATCGATTTCCAATACCCTTCACATATGACAATGTCCACAATGGTCAGATTTCTTTGAAAACAACTTCATATCAGTATTTGTCTTGTAATGAATCTGTTGCTCTATTCTTTGTTATATATGGTAGCATTTAAAGTATTTCCAATCTTTTGCTTAAAAACACCATTGAGTTTCCTCATAGTTAAACGTTTGCCAATTTGGAGTCCAAGCCATTGTCCTCATGAATCGAGCTTCGAAGAATTGCGTCATGCTGATTATGTCAGTGGGTCTCTATTATTTTGAGCAATGTAAGTATATCCAGTTTATCCGATAAACAGACACTGCTATCAAACTGCTTCAAATCATATGAGCTCAACAGATTGCTGGATTATTTTTCATGAGTGCTTTCTTCAGAAATTAGTAATTACTAGATATTCCGTTAACTGACACTTGTAACGGTATTAAACTTTGCTTTGCTAATATTTATTTCTGAATGTGTCTCAAATTTTAATAGATCAGTATTTGCTGAAGTGCTCCATTTTTTGACATTTGAGTGCATCGATACTTGATGACGAGGTTTCCAGAATGGATGATAGGTATGTCCTTCATCATCATGGATACATGTCATTGTGGAAGTGTTCCTTATCGACTCATCAGAATGACAGTTGTGATGATCTACATGATTGGGGAAAAAACCCCCCCCCTTACCCCACCCCTCCCATTTTTCCCCCTTTTTTCCCCCCCCAACCCCCCCCCGGGTCCCCCCCCCCCCCCCCCCATCTGATTCATCAGTCAGGGGGGGCCGGGCTAACAAGGGTTTTCAAAAACCGCTCACCCCAAAATAAGATTTATTTTTTAACAGACAACTGCTAAACAAATCCCAATTTTCCCCAAAATTATAAAGCTTCAACGAATTGTGATAATTTGTGTCTGAGTTCCTTTTTTTTTTGACATTTTTTAATAGTTTTTTGTTTAAATTTTTTTTTTAAACAGACCCCTTGAACTGGGTTTTTTAAACTTGTGTTTTTCCCTAGTTATGGGGGCCCAGTATTGCTGAGTGTCTTTTTTTTCTAGTGCAAATTTGAGTTTTTTCCCAGAATAAAATTTTGTTTTTCCCTTCTTTGGGAAAAGTTTTTAAAGAAGAAGGCTATTTAATTATTTTTAGCAAGGTTAATATATTTTATATTGAGAAAGGCAAAAAAATTCAAAAACCTTAGCACTTGATCGAAACCATTTTGTCTGACGTTATGTTTGTGGAGTTTTTTTCCCTTATCGGGGACTATCCTATGGGGGAACTTTTATGTTTGTGGAGGTGTTTTCCCCTAATCGGGTAATCCAAAATGGTTTGTTTTTTTGGGGGGGATTTCCTTTTCTGACTCTTTCCTATGGATGCTTTATTTTTTTGGGTTTGGAGTGATTCCCTTATCTGACTACCCTAGGGGGGGGAAGTTTTTTTGGGTGGTAAACCCCCCCCTTATTTTGACTTTCCTATGGTTGCGTTATGTTTGGGGAAAGTGATTCCCCTGTTTAAACTCACCCTATGGATGAGTTATGTTTGTGGAGTGATTTCCCCCTTTTCTGTTTCATCCCTATGGATGACGTTTTTGTTTGTGGGGGTGATTTCCCCTTATTGATAATCCTAGGAAATGATTTTATGTTTGTGGATGTTCCCTTATCGGGGGAAAAAATTTTTATGGATGACGTTTTGTTTGGGGGGGAGTTTTCCCCTTATCGGGACTAACCCTTTGGAGGAGTTTGTTTTTTGGGGGGATTTCCCTTATCTGCCTATCCTTGGTGGGTTATGTTTGGGGGAGTGTTTCCCCTTATCTGACTCATCCTAGGATGACGTTATGTTTGGGGAAAGGTGATTTCCCCTTATCTGACTAACTAGGGGATGATTTATGTTTGGGGAAAGTGACTTCCTTTATCTGATTCATCCTATGGAGGGTTTTTAATGTTTGTGGATTGATTCCTTTTTTGACTCATCCTATGGATGCGTTATGTTTGTGGAGTGCTTCCTTTTTCTGACTCACCCTAGGGATGACGTTATGTTTGTGGATTTGGACTTCCCTTTTTTAAACTCACCCTTTTGGGTGCCGTTTTGTTTGTGGATTTGACCCCCTTATCTAAATTATCCTAGGGATGACGTTTTGTTTGTGGAGGGGACTTCCCTTATCTGACTCACCCTATGGATGACGTTATGTTTGTGGGTGATTCCCCTTATCTGCCCCCCCTCTTTTGGATGACTTTTAAGTTTTTTTGGGTGATTCCCTTATCGGGATTTTCCTATGGAGAGTTATGTTTGGGGGTGATTTTCCCTTATCTGATCTTTCCTTTAATGGAGGGAGTTTTTTTTGGGGGGGAAAGGGGACTTCCCTTATCTGACTCACCCAAATGGTTTGGCTTTTTATTTTTGGGGAAAGTGTTTTCCCCTTTTTGGGATCATCCATGGTTGAGTTTGTTTGTGGAGGGACCCCCTTATCGGGACTCCCCTATGGATGACGTTTTTGTTTGTGGAGGGGTTTCCCTTTTTCTAAATCTTTCCTAGGGAAATGACTTTTATGTTTGTGGTGTGAATTCCCCTTATTGATTTTTTTCCTATGGTTGAGTTATGTTTGGGGAAAGGGGACTTCCCCTTATCTGACTCATCCTATGGATGACGTTATTTTTGTGGAGGGATTTCCCCTTATCGGACTAATCCTATGGATGACTTTTAGGTTTGTGGAGAAGTTTTTTTCCCCTTATCGGGACTCTTTTGGGAGCGTTAGTTTGGGGGGGGTTGTTTTCCCTTTTTCTGATCATCCTATGGATGCCGTTATGTTTGGGGAAAGGGGTGATTTTCCCTTATTTTAAATTACCCTTATGGTGCGTTAGGGTTTGTGGGTGTTTTTCCCCTTTTTCTGATTTCCCTTTTGGATGAGTTATGTTTGTGGAGTTGACTTCAGGGGAAGTTTTAAATAAATCCTGACCCCACTTTGGGCCCTCAAACAGTTTTCGGGCAAAAGTAAACCAGGATTGGCTTTTTGGTTTTGAAAATTTTAAGACTTCAATAAAAAAAAAATTTTAACGATTATTCCCAAAAAAAGCTTACTGGGTTTGGGGGTTTCCCTTTTTCAATAAAAATTTAATTTAAATTTTCAGATTTCGTTTTTTTTTTTTTATCCTGTTTTTTTCCTGGTTTTTTTTCAAAACTCTTTTTCACAAAAAACATTCATAAATTGATTTCTCTGTTTTTTTCATGTAAAAATAAAAACAAACAGTTTTAAGGTTTCAAAAGTTTTTTAAAAAATGGGGTTATATTTTTGGCTTTAAATTTCCAAAACATTTCCCAGCTTGTTTCCGCGGGAAAGGGGGCTGGGTTTTTCGAAAAGTGTTTTTTTCTTTTTAACTTTTTCTCTTTTTTGCCGAACAGTATCATAAAAAAAGGGTCTGCTTTCCCCTTTCAAACGTCTATAAAAATGTTTTTTAAAACACTCACTCGTTTATTGCTGGGGATTAACAAATATTTTGTCATCTTGTCCATAAAACCTTCTTTCATGATAGTTTTTTCCCATTTAAGATTTTGGACAAAAAAAAACCACCAATATGTTAAAAATTAAAAACGAAAAAACTGTTTGTACGGTCGGGGTTAAATATTTTTTTTCCCAAAACCAGTCTGCCACAAATCAATGACCCAAATAAAGGGTTTTTGCCCAAAAAGTTTAATGCTCCTTTAGTTTTTAACAGGGTTTTAATTTTAATTTCATTATTATTTTTATCATTTTCTCCGTCAAAACTTGTTCAGTAAATAAAAAAAACCCCTTTAGGCCCAAATGTGTTTGTTAAATTTCCCAATTTGTTTTGTAAAAAGATTGTTTCTTTTTAAGTCAACATTGATTTTGTTTGTTGTTGTTATGATTTTTTTCCTCGCCCCCTTGGGGGAAAAGACGAAAGGTAAAAGTTTTTTTTTGGCGTTTAAAGGGCTTAAATTTTGAAAATTTTTATTAAATTTCCTTTTTTTTAAAGGGGGATCTCTAACGCCCACCCCCCATCCCTCTCCAATCTTTAAAAACAGAAAAAATTTTAAAAATTATTGTGAACGTTTTCTCCTAATTTTTTTGCTTGGAAAAAGAAACTAAATTTGTAGAAGCTTTTTTTAAAAACTGTTTCTTTTTTTTTGGAGGTTTTACTGGGTTTTTTTCCCCTACGGGCGTTTTTTTTCAATTTTTTTCCGACTATTGGGCGGCTGGCCATAAGACTTTTCTTTTAAAAAGGGGCCCGAGTTGAATGCTTTTTCTGGGAAAAATTTTTTTACGGCTAAAATATGTAAATGGGCTTTGAATTTTAAGGGTTTTTTTTTCCCCTTCTAAAATTTTGGGTTTTAAGGGCCCTTTTTAGGTCGGTTTTTGAACTTTTTTTTTCTTTCTGGCCCCAAAATTATTTGCCCCTAGAATTTCCCGGGTTTTTCTAGTTTAAAAGGGGGAAACTTTTTGCTGTCGCAACCCCTTTGCGTTTATTTAAACACCCTTTTTAGTGTACTCAAAACCTTACAAAGGTTTTCTCACCCTTCGGGTTTAAAGTCCGCAAAGTTCCCGCAAGGGCTTTTTTTTAAAGGTTTTTACACCTTTACGGAGCCCAAAGTAACTTTCCCCCTTTTTTCTGGCCCATGCGGGTTTTTTTTTTTAGTTGGTTTTATTTTATTTAAAACAATGTGTAGGTTTATCGATTTTACAACTTTTCCTGCTTTGTCTTTGATTTTTATATTAAATGATCCGACCCTCCCACAAACTAATCTTTTAAACTGTAAATTAGGGAATTGTATAATTTCATAATCGCAATATGCAGCTTTCCCTGATGGAAGAGCTCTTAAAACAGTTGAGGGCCTTCCGTCATATAAGTTTTCATCAGTGCTCAGCTCATCCAAATGAACATAGAGTAATGAATGTAATGCAAGATCGAGCGGACTTTCCCCCTCATAAGTAGTTTTGGTTGGTGTAACTCTAAATCTATAATTGTTAGCCGTAAAGCCTAACATTTAGCTAGCTCTTTATCAAAATAGTAACCTCCTTCTTCTTCAGGCTTGAATGTTAACATTGTTTTCAGATTTGCATTGTTAAGTTTGAGAGTAATGTCAAAGTTACTCATTGCTTCTTTTAGTGAGCAAAACCCGTAATAACCATCAGGGATTGTTAACTGGCTAACTTTGTTCCTGATTTGTCAACTTTTAGAACCGTATATTCTCCTTGGCTTCGCTTATATTAAACCATACGACTTTGTAGATATTTCATGGAGCGCGACCGTTTTGGCCCCGCAATTGTTATCAATAGCATGTTCTAAAAACGAAGGACGGTCCCTTGAGTTGTTATTGTTACAAACATTTTTAAAACAAATTAAAAATGAGTGCATTCAAATATACTAATGCAAAATATTCTGTTGGGCCACACTACAATCTTAAAAATATAACAACTGATACTCTTGTCATTTCTGCGACCCAGACTGACACCTTTCAAGTAAAGGTGAGTACGCCATTAAACAGATATCTTAACCCCCCTATTAAAAAAGACTACATCGCAAAAGTGTGGTTTAGTCATCCGATGCAGTTTTATCAGAACCAGTTAAACTTTGCTGTGTTTTGTGCATCAACTGGGTGTGGAGTGGCGTATGCTGATCACTTAAATCATCCTGTTCCTTTGGTGAGGTCAGTGTACAGATTTCATTTCTATTACACCTTCAGACGTATTTTGTCTGAATGCAAGCACCATTACCAAATGACAAAACGTTTAATCCATTCAGCAACGAATAGACATGAAGGCTTTTGAAAGGATCTGTAACGAATTTAATATTAACATCAAGACAGACTTTAGACAAAGTTGGATCCATAATCATGTCTAGGCACCCCTATTTTTGGGGCTTCACAGAAAGGATAACTATGACTGGCATCATCCTTTTAAATCTTTCTTTCAGGCATAACTGCTGAGCCCGGGTCCATAGAGCAAAAGCATAAAACAGCATGGACAACATTTATCTTAGACTCTTCTAAGGCCTAACTAAAGCAGGAATAGAACGAATAAACGACTCTATTCGTACTTACGTTTGGTGTTTGCTAGGTTCGCAAGCACAGGCAAGATCAAGCATAACTGATCCTTCTACTGGCTTTGATGCACAACAAAACAATACTTAGCAAATTTAGAGGACGCCATTAATTCTACAGTTGATTTGCCTTCAAGTATTAAAAGGTACCAAATGTTTTACAATATGCAAGATCGAAAGTAGACTTTGCTGTTGGCACTGGTTTATACATGCTGCCTTCTGACCTCAGACTCCAGATAGGTACAATAATAAACTATAATAATGAAATTCTTATAGCAGGCAATGAACAGAAGGTTGGGAAAAACGACATAAATTCTGAGCCAGTAATATTACAAACATAAAAGAACGCCCAAGATTAAGTCATCTAATTCCCGAAGTCCAAACCCCCAAAGTCATTGAAGACTCAGCAAAGCTCGCGGACTCTGCTCGCGATGGCCATGAATATGAAAAGACAGCGCTTGTTCTTGGATTAACTGGCATAGGATTACTTGGTCTTTATCTTACTAAATAGTAACCCAACTATTACAAGAACTAAGCCCATAAGTGCTCGGCCATAAAGCCAACTACTTTGCTTGCAGTAGACAAAAGCCAGCTGACAATACTCCCCAATATTCCTGGTAAAGCGTCCACAGCTTTACCAGCTAATTTTTTTAATAAGCCCGCAAGATGATCAAGCTGTTTTTTAACCCATGATTTATCAGGCGGAGATGGAGGGCGATGCGGCGGAGGCACTGGACTTTGACCTCCACTGCCGCCTGTAATAGCCAACACCAGTGTGCTTATTGCAAATCCTAAGGCTGTTATAACGCTTGCTAATGTGACACCTTGCTCTCTAAACAATGTTCTTATTCGTTCTGCTAGCGTTGCGTCTTCATATAAAATTTTTTCGATAGTTTCTCTTATTCTGTTCACTTGAGTTCGTAATTGGTCTCGGTTAGTAGTCGTCACACTTCTAGTCTTGCTGATCTTTCTGTTCAAGATCTTTTAGTCTTTGGGTTATCTTTCTTTAATATCATGCCCTAAGTTGGCGTCATCAGCCTCAACGAGTTTTTCTTTTTCTCTTTTATATGCTCATCTAGTTCACTAGTTTTGCTAAATTGTTTGTTAATTCGCCTCTGATGCTTCTCAAAGCATGATCAAGGCCGCTATTTCTCGCATAGGTAGCGGTGAGTCGTGTATAGTCTTTAATGCTGTTTCTTCTGAAAACTGGTTTGTTCTGCTCTATTGCATTTATTAATTCGTCTGCCGATTGATTTAATTCTTTAAGTTCCATGTTTGCATTTGGTTATCTGTCGGGAGTTCTTGTAGTGTGTTTTGAAGTTAGCAACTGCATCCCCTATCTAATTTTGGTTTAGCAATGCCAAGGCGATTTTGTAACGCTGCAGGAGTCTTTGTCTAATCGAACCCACGGCTTAAAAACTTTGATGGGTCCTTTTTTAGTTGTAAGCCGAACAAGTTGTCCTTGGTCGTTTTTTACAGACAAATGACCATCTTCTAATTCAAAATCATTTGGGTCTATAAATTCGGGAGGTTCTTGACCTAAACTTTGTAAAATGCTTCGACCGTACTTTCTGTTAATTCACGCACGCATTGAGAGCGTTGAGCGATGCTGTGTCAAAGGGATCATTTCACTCATGTCGTCTCCAGGGTCAAAACATCATAATCTTCTTCATCTTCAATTCCTGCCATGTTTTTTAATAATTAACTTTTTATTTTGCTTTATAAAAAAGTCACAAGCACATGCTCGATTCTTGACCCGCATAGAAGACTGAAAGAACCCTTTGGCGTGAGGGAAATAAGCGGATATTACTGTTCCAATAATCCATCTACTATTGATGCAGATCAAATTCTTACTGTCAAATTTCCAGACCTAGGAGCAAATGACGTGATTGTGCCAGGCTCTGCGCGTCTTACTTTCAAAATAGCGCTCGCTTCAACAACAGACCCAAACAGGACAGTTGTACAGAACCTGGGGCGGGCAATCGTTAAGAAAATTTCTATAAAACTTGAGGGGCAAGAAATATTTTCTTTACACAATGCAGACATATTTTTAACCTATTCTGATCTATGCTAACCGGAATGAAAGGGCTGACTTTGCGTTTCAAGAATAGAAAATGAAGAAGCACTAAAACATAGAATAGGTGCCGCAGATACTAAGACGGCAAAAAGTATGTGGCTGTAAATTTTGCGTTTGGAAATCGCTTTTTCCATTCCCTTAGATTTTGAGTTGTTAAAAGCGCATGCGCCATACTTTCAAGGAGCATTAAAAGACAGACTGTCATATGAACTAACTTTTAACGAATACAAACGTGTTATCAGATCAACAGACACCGAAGCAAAGTACAGCATTTTTGACATCACGTTAGAGTTTTACGTTTTTTAGCACCCCTAATTTAGCAAGGTGATTGAGCACAATATCAGTCAAAATTAGCAATATATTACAAAAGAGTGATTCATCATACAATATATCCTAGAAGCAGGGCAGACACTATATGGAATTTTAGTTTTAAACGTCTCAGCAAGATCGCTAAAGGTATTTTATTGCTGTGTGAAGTGAAGAACCATTCAAAGAGGAAGTTTAAAAGTTTTTTTAATCCAAAAATAACGAAAGTACAATGTTCGATTGAGGGCAGTCCCCAAACCCAAAACTATGCTAGCGGCTTAAAACCTTTCAGCATTTTGATGAAATAAGAAAACTGTTTGGAGGGGGGAGGTGTAGAAATCCAACAGTTGACCTTGTGGCTAAAGATCTACACCTTCACACGTAAGACTTGATGATTATTTAACAACAAAATACGGTTTATGGATTGACCTAAGGTCAAGGGAGGATAATCAGTTACATGGAAGGGGAGAACTGTGGACTAATAAACATTCAATTGTAAAGAAGAGAAGCCGAAAAACCGCTTAAATGTACATTTGTTTTTAAAATGATCGCAGGCTGAATATTGAAATAACAGATTAAAAGATATACAATCTAAATTATTTTATTTATAAAAAGCATTTGTTCAGGTTATCCAAATTGCCTACAGCGCCGCAAAAAAGGATAGAGAAACCCCTAACATAAAACTTCAATTAACAAACATTAAAAATCAACAAAAAAAGCAGGACCTTTCAAAAATAACAGCAAACAAACGAAGGATCTGCTGTCTTAAGCTGTTACCTATGTTAATTGGAGCATCGACTATAAGTGCCCAACAGCAGAAGATTAGTCTCTTAGCAACAGCGTAGTGCGCCCGAAAGCTTACCTCAGGGGTTTGTCTTTAGCTCGCCTGTGTTCATTAGCTGTAGGTGGCTAGCAAAAAAATAAAAACTAAACTCCAAAAAGCACACAGCTATGGTTCAACTAATAACAGCTAAACTTAGCTCGTTCAAACTGACAAAAATAAAGCACTAGCTGACTCAAACATCACGGATGAAGAATTTTAATCGTTTTTACAGGCCGATTTTGATGACTACAAAAGACAAAAGTTTGATCTTCAAAGAAAGGCGAGGGCAAGTTTTCTCAACAGCCAGACGCCGAGCAGATAAAAAAAGGAATGCTTAAAAAAAGTAAACGAGACATTAAACTCTGTTCTAAACAGCTCACAGTAAAAAACGCCAAAGGGCGTTTTTTACTTTAGTTTATGAGTCCAAACACAAAAAGACCGTCGATATTGATTTTGATTAAGAATTTTTTTTTAATTTAAATAAATTTTGAGTTAGAAAGAAACTCAACATGGCTAAGATATATGAAGGACAAGAAAGAATTGTTTGAAGGATGCTCGGAGAGAGCGTTTATCAAGAGCACTGAATGATATTGATTTAGAAGTCATTGACCAACAAACGTACGGCAAGTGTTGTTCAGCTATTTCTCAAGTTCCAAGTAAAACTAACAATAGACCCCCCATTAAAATAATGTTAGCTGTTTTATCGACTATATAACAATAAATGAAGAAAATCTAGAAGTCTGGGTCTCAACTAAACAACAGACTATTCTTTCCTCTAATAGCTTAACCCCGGTTGGGCAGACGAACTGCTTACACAGTTTGACGCTGCCGGGTGAAGAAGCCAAAATGAGAGGCTCTGGTTGGTCAGAGGGTGAAAAATCTTAGAGATCAGATTAAAACAGTCTAAGTATGCGCCCATTGTTTGGGAAGGCTACATTTCCCCTCCTCAATTGGTAGCGAAAAGGCGTCTAAACATAAGGGAAAACAACAACAAAGTTTATGTGGTGTGTTCTCGCAAGGCGATCACGTTGTAAAAAGCAGAGGAGTTTAACTATCCCCGTACTCAATGACTTACTTGGGGTGTCCTTCCCGTAGTGAGACCAAATGATCATTTGAAAAGCAAACAAAAATAATGTCAAATTAACATGGATGAGGAAACAAATCTACACCGATTTAAGTGCAAACAGTCCAAAGATTGGGAACCCGACAAAAATCATGTTGACTTACATGGCTTTCGCCAGCGGGCTACCGCATTAACAATTGAAAAAATATAAACTAAGCGCATGCTCAAGAATGGGCATAAACAGAATCTGAGAAAATTTTAACGAAATACAAACGGGTTATCAGCAACTGTACACCGAAGCAAAGTACAGCATTTCTAGACATCTCGTTAGAGTTTTGACGTTTGTTAGCACCCCTAATTTAGCAAGGTGATTGAGCAAAATATCAGTCAAAATTAGCAAATATTTCATAAAGAGTGGATTCATCATACAATATATCCTAGTAGCAGGGAGACACTATATGGAATTTTAGTTTTAGCGTCTCAGCAAGATCGCTTAAAGGTATTTTATTGCGGTGTGAAGCTGAAGACCATTCAAAAGAGGAAGTGTAAAGTTTTTAATCCAAAATAACGAAAGTACATTGTTCGATTGAGGGCACAGTCCTAAACCAAATCTATGCTGCGGGCTTAAAACCTTATCAGCATTTTGATGAAATAAGAAAACTGTTTCGGAGGTGGGAGGTGTAGAAATCCAACAGTTGACTTGTGGCTAAAGATATACGCCATCACAAGCGTAATCTTGATGATTATTTACAACAAATACGGTTTATGGTTTTGACCTAAGGTCAACGGAGGATATATCAGTTACATGGAAGCAGGAAGAACTGGTGAGAGACGTAATAAACATTCAAATTGATAAAGAAGAAGAAGCAGATAAACCGATTAATGTACATTTGTTTTTAATATATGATTGCGCAGCTGAATATGAATAACAGATTAAAAGATATCAATACTAAATTATTTTTATTTTATAAAAAGGCAGTCTGTGTCGTTTATCAAATGTGCTTACAGCGCCGCCAAAAGGATGGGATGGATAGTAGAAAGCCCTAACATTAAATACCTTCAGATTTAACAAACATTACACAAATGCAACAAAATACTAGTGCAGGACCTTTCAATTACAGCAAAACCAAACGAAGGTTTCTGCTGTCTTTAATGTGTTTCCTATGTTAATACTTGGAGCATCGACTATAAGTGCCTATCAGCAGAACGAGTGTAGGTCTCCTTAGGCACAGGGCGTTTGAAGTGCGCCGCCAGCTTTACTCTGGCGGTTTGTCTTTAGCTCTCGGCCTGTGTTCTTTAGGCTGTAGGTGCTGTAGCAAAAAATTTAAAACTAAACTCCAAAAGCAACAGCTATGGTTCAAACTAATAACGCAAACTTAGCCTTCGTTATTGAACTGACAATAAATAAGCATAGCTGATCAAACATCACGGATGATGAAAATGAAATCGTTTTACAGGCCGATTATGATGACTACAAAAGACAAAAGTTTGATCTTCAAAAAAGGCTGAGGGAAGTTTTTCTCAACAGACAACGCGACAGATAAAAAAAGGAATGCTTAAAAAAAAAGTAAAAGAGACATTAAAACTCTGTTCTAAACAGCTCACAGTAACAAACGCCAAAGGGCGTTTATACTTTAGTTTATGAGTCCAAACACAAAAAGACCGTGATATATGATTCTGTTAAGAATTTTTTTTTAATTTAAATAAATATTTGGAGTTAGAAATGAAACTCAACATGGCTAAGATATAGAAGGACAGACGAAGTGTTTGAAGGAATGCGTCGAGACGAGAGCAGTGTTTTCAAGAGCACTGAATGATATTGATTAGAAGTCATTGACCCAAACAAACGTACAGGCAAGTGTTGTTCATGCTATTTCTCAAAGTCAAGTAAACTAACAATAGACCCGCCAGTTAAATTTATTGTTAGCTGTCTTAATCGAATATATAACAATAATGAAGAAAATCTAGAAGTCTGGGTTCAACTAAACAACAGGGATATTTCTTCCTCTAAGACTTAAACACCCGGGGTTGGCAGGTGACGAAACTGCTTTACACAGTTTGACGCTGCCAGTCTAAGAAGAAGCCAAATGAGAGGTCTGGTTGGTCAGAGGGTGCAAGTCTTTGAGATTCTGATTAAAACAGTCTAGTATGCGCCGATTGTTGCAGGCTTACATTCGCTACCTCCAGCATTGGTAGCGAAAGAGCGTTCTAAAATAAGGAATACAGACAACAAATGTTTTATAGTGGTGTGTTCTCGCAAGCTGCATCTCGTTGCTAAAAAACGCAGAGAGGTCATCTAACTATCACCGTACAGCAGTGATCTTAACTTTAGTGGGGTGTCCTTTCCTGTTTAGATGTAGACAAATTGATCAGTTTGAAGAGGCAAACAAACCAATAACTGTCAATATCTTTTACTCATGGGATGAGGAAACAAATCTACAGCGATTAAAGTGTCCAAGAACACGTCTACGATGGCGAACCAGACAAAAATCATGTTCGACTTACTTAATGATGATTTCGCCAGCGGGGCTACCGCATTACACATTGATTCGAAAATGAGTAAACTAATGCAGCATGCTTCACAAAGATGGGATAATTAAACAAGATTTTCTGCAGAAAAATGTTTAACAGAATTCCATCCGCTCAAGCCCGCAAGGAACATAAGAAACATTTGTATCGGCGAGTTGACTGTAATACGGATAAAATAATTACGCCCAAGAAGGCAGTAAGTAGTTTATGCTCAGAACTGGAAACGGCTGAAAATTCTCCATACGTTGTTTACGCAGACTTCGAGTCGTTATTGTCCTTATGAAGGACCAACCCCACAGAAACTTCCGAAACGGGCCCTAATGAGTAATCATCAGATTGTTCATTTGCTTTCATCATTGTCAGGTCGGATGGCGCCATCGAAACCAGAATTGTATAGAGGGCCAGATGCTGCAAAATACTTCTTAGAACGCTATGCTGCAAGTGCGTTAACGCTTGTTCTAATAATCTAAACTTATCTGAAATCTAATGACGCCTGGAAGACCAAACAACAGTAGGACTCCAGCCACACATTGTTGGATTTGTGTGTAGAAATAATGTCTAACAGTGGAAGATGCCAATCGCAGTAGAGGACCATGATCACATTGTGGGAAGTTTAGGGAGCAGCGCACAGTAAATGCCAATCTATCAACTAAGTTTGATCCTAAGACATTGGAAGCTGCGTGTATTCTTTATAACTTGCGAGGGTTTACGACTCTCAACTTTTATGAAAGCAGTAGACGATGCCTATTTAGGGTGTCGTGATCGACAGTCATCAGAAAAGTACATGTGGTTTCACTTTAATAACATGTCTTTTTATGACTCTATGCCGCACATTGATGGGTTCTTAGGAGTCATGGCTATGTCCTTAAAGTCCTGGCCCAATAACGGAGAATATTTTGACCCAAATCTCTTGTTAGAAAGGGCGTTTACCCCTTATGAGACATTGAACAGTTTGGGAATGGTTTGACGAGATCACTTCCAACCTAAAAGGCGCGTTCTTTTTCTAGTTTTAGAGGATAGGACATAGTGATTCTGATTACCTACAATGTCAAGGATGCGTTGCAGAAGTTAGATTGTAAACGTGGGAGACTATCATGAATTCATTACTTGATGGCTGATGTATTTGTTTGGGGGCCGGGGAAATATTTTTGAAAAATTATAGATAGACCGGCATGAAACTTTATAGCCTGGTTCCGCGCATTACATTTTGCGCCGTGGATGAGCTGGGCCGCTTTCTAAGTTTACTGGAGTTTACAGATTGGATTTATTGTCAGATTTTCCAATGATTCAGATGATTGAAACGGATTGGGGGAGAATTTAGTTATGGCGTTCGATCATTTACTGTAAAGCAAACAACAAATACTTGGAGACTATGATCCAAGTAAAGGTCTAACTATCTCATGTATTTAGATGAAACAATCTGTATGGATGGGCTTATGGCGCAATCGCTTCCATTACGCAACTTTAAAATGTACACTGGCGGCGATCCGAATAATATTCAAAAGGCATTAAAGTGGTTGGGCAGTTTACGCCCCTGATCAACAGCGTGGATAAGGGGGGGAAGGAAAATAGGAAAGGAAGGAAGGAAAAGGGGAGGGGAGAAGAAAAAAAAGGAAATTATGGGAAATAATGGTGGATTAAAGGAAAAATAATTACTGGAGGAAGGAAAGGATTATATATAAAAGGAAAATAGGGGTGAGATGGATAATAAGGAAGGAATTATATTGAAAAGGGGTGGGATACAAAATTATAGAAGGTGACTTAGAATATCCTCATGAACTCCATGACCTACATAATGACTTCCATTAGCTGCAGAAAGTCTAAGACGAATCCAAGAGAGCGCCTAAACTTGTGCCTAATCTTCGGCGGCAAAAAATTTAGTATGTCGTTACAGACTTCTGCAATTTTATTTAATGACTTGTTTGAATGTTGACAGAGTTCATCGCATAATTGCTTTTTGATCAAGAACAGTCATGAAAACCATAAATCATGAAGAACACTGATCTTCAGAACCAATCACAGATGCTTCCTGAAAGACTTTTTCAAGGTGATGAACAACAGCTGTTTCGAAAGACTTATGGAGAATCCGCACAAGCGCAAAGATGGTCAGATTAGTCACAAAGAGAACGAAGCAATTAAAGCTGACTTGCAAAACCTATTATCAGGACCTTTAGAAGATTTCTTGATCAGCTTTTTGTATAATGATGAAAAAAAGAAAAGTCAAATTGGGACAAAACCTGTTTTCATTGGGTTTACTGTTTTAGAATTATCAAAGCTTTTGTTGTTAGAATTTCTTTATGACTACTTTAAGCCCTCGTATCCCGAGGGTTGCAGTACTTACTCGGATACAGATAGTTTTGTTATAGATATCCCTACTGAAGACATTATAAAGAATGGAAATCGAAGTGGCTCTAAAGTCATGCGGGGCAGGTATGATACATCCGATTACCCTAAAGATTCGCTTTACATTCAATTTCTAACTAGAAGGTTTTGGAAGATGAAGGATGATTTATTCTGGAATAGGTGTATTAAGGAGTTTTATTGGTTTAAGTCGATATGTACAGTATTTCGAGCCAGGAGAAGAATCATTAAGAAAGCAAAGGGAATATCTCGCAGCGTTGTGCTGTCAAACATTCCACATGACAACAAGAAAGAAGCATTGTTTAACAATAAGACTTTTCATCATGACAACGTAAAACTGCGATCTAATTCTTAACATGAGATCAAACACAATGTTGTACAAGAAGTCATTTTAGGATAGGAACAAAACACAACACGGGTGTTTGTTAATCCAGAGTTTTTTCATATGCAAGTCGGGCACTGGAGGATCCGCCATAAACAGGGGGTTATATTTTTCATCAACTTTTATTATAAGATCAATCATAGCTTCATCCAAATTCATTTAAATCTTTTTCTCATGTTTGCTTGATGCGTTCGAATTTTTTTTTATATTTCAAGATATTCTTTTTCCAATTTGGGGGTTGAGTTGTAGTGATCTGGATGATTTAGCATGCATGTTAATTAATCCACGTAATTGTTTCCTTATAGCATTCACGATGAAATGATTCCCGTATCATTTTCATGCGTCTCTTCCTATACCATTTTTGTTTCGTTCTGCACTTCCTTCTGAGCTACCATTTTAACTCAATATATTACGTAAATTAATTAGCAATGGAACTGTGTCGGTGGGATTATCTTGCAGTTCTTCCTTCGGGCAAAAGATCTTTGAGCGGTGATACTGGTTTGTTTTGTTGTGTCAGTTTCTCGTAAATAATACACGGAGCGGATTCATCTTTACAATTCTTTTTATTTCATAGGGGCACCACTCAAACTGGATCGGTTTGCCCTGATGCGAGTGTCCCCTTCTGCTTCTCCCGGGTAGTAAATATGTACCTTACTTTAAACCAAAACGGTAATAGTTTGCCGGATGAAGACTCTACTTCAACAACATTTTTTGTTTTTCTTTTGAGGGGCTTGTACTGGGTTTTTAGCCTTTAAATTCTTCATTATCATTGCGCGCAAAAACTGAGGGCAGTCTACTAACCCATTCTGTGTTGCGGAATTGTCAATATGATCTCTGTGTACTGGGTAGGAGAAAAGTCTTTCGGCTAACTGTGTGTTAAAAGTTTTCAACTAAAGCCTGTGATCTGTGAACTCCGGAAATGCCTCTTCTAATAGTAACTCTGTGTTTTAACAATAATTGATTCACTTGGCCTTTTAAATTCTTTTCATCTTCGCGACTTGAACTCATGCGAAGTAAGTTAGTGGCCTCGTTGGTATATCAGTTGTATAGCGACAGCACAGCAGAAGCATCTTTTGTGTTAAATGGACTCGCATCTTTTGTATCTTGAAGCCATTGTCAATGGACTGTGAGTGCGTACTTAAATCTTTTTTCGTCTAATCGTGGCAGAGCTGCTGTAAATATAGAAGATCCATTTGTTAGGGTGTCGTTTGGAGTGGTATTAAACATAGTGCTGGTATCTGTTTCGTCTAGGGGGCAGCAGGTAAATAAATTTGCCCATATTGTTGTTTAGATAATAACCATTCCTTTGCTGTTTGTTCATTACCCCCGCCGCTTGGCTTAGCTTTTGTAATGCACTGTGATTACCCTTCCAATATCCTTTGGGGAATAATAGATTTTGTTCATTTTTTATTCAGCAATATTATGCGCAACAAAATACACGACGCACAGCTTTATTTTTCCGTCACATTCGGTCATTTTAGTTAAAAGGCTGAACAAACAAGGCTCACACATTTCTAATCAACATTTTTGTTGTTGTAGTCCAGCAGAGGTTATCAAATCTTGTGTATTAGTTAACTAGGGAAAATCAACTTCCAGATAAGTGATGGACGTCATTTTTGCACAATTGTGGTGTGTTGTCATTGTTCTGATCATCGCCGACATTGTTGTACATGCTTTCATGCTGTATCTACTTTATCTAAAGGAAAATAAACTAGTCGAGTTTGGGTATTAAAGAATTGTCGGGAATTTTGCCTATTCAGTTCATCTCAAAAGCACGTTATATTACATTTTTCACGACAACTATTAATTATCAACTAACTGCCCCATTGTATGGCCGCTCAGCAATGGCCGAAACATTGTTGCAGACCGGCTTTACACAGATGACATTCAGTTCGCCGAGTACAGTGCGGTAGTGGATTCCTTTTGGAGCCTGCGAAAAAACCCCTTTCCCTGACCTGCATTCTAGGCTTGGCCTTGCAGCACGTGGGTGAACTGTAAACTCCCCTTACTCTCAAAACTAAGTGGCTTGCTCCTGAACAGCTGTGGACGGTCATACAAAGGCAATAAAACGCGATTTCTTGCCATCTTTTGTTTTTCTATGGTTGATAAAAAAGTCACTAAATTTTGGTGGGAGCAATGTCCTGGAACGGTTTGCCTGTTTACTAGATTAATATTGTTTTATTGCTTGGATCACAACATCTTTAATATATGTAAGCTGCATGCCCCTGTTTTTTCAGTGTGTCATTAATAAAAGTCTAACTGCTCATGTCTCTGCTTTCATAGGAGTCTTGTGCAGCTGTAGTTGCTCCATGCTGTGTTATGTCTTTTTCTCTCGCGTCATCCCGCAGTTTACTATCGCGAAATTACTTCCGCTAAAGGAAAGCGCATTCCCCACAGCGCCACCTATCACATTACGACAAGCCTTTTTTTATAAATGTATTTTTTTTTTTACAAATTTATACTGCCGGGAAATTTAATTCCCTTGTTTTGACTAGAAAATCTTTTCGTAGCGAACGAAGCTGCAATGATAGCAATTAGTTTTGCTGAACCCCTAAAAGTCTAGTTTGCCAAGATCTGCGGGTTTTAAATTTCTTAAAAAAGCTTTCCCAAAGCATTGTGTATCCAAACACTTAACCCCCCAATAACAGCAAAATGGTATAAAAGGGTTTTAGCAACTTTTTTTTTCGGTGCTCTTTTTTAAAAAATAAAAAAATTTAAAAAAAATTAAAAAAAAAACTGAACATTTGATGATCTACACAGCTAAAAGGGCAGCCTAAAAAACCTTTCCTAATATGAATGACCAAGTTGATGACCCAAGCAATTATGCCCAAAAAGGAGAGGCGGGTTTTCCCTTGGGCAGCATTTTGGGAAAAAAAAACCCATTCCCCCGGGAATTTGAACCCAGCATAGAACAGATTAAAACAGAGGGCCGCCACAAGAAAAATTTAAAGACCCATAACAGTAGAAGGAAAAGCGGGGGGCAAGAAGGGTTTAAAATGTGGGGAAAAAAGGGTTTCTTATTTTGTAAAACAAAACTAGTCATAATTTGCCCCCCATTGATTTTTAAACAAGATCTTACGAGGGTTTAACGCAAGATCCAGTTTAAAAAAAGCCCATTAGAGCCCTTTCTGGGAGTGATCTATACTACAGATTGGAACATTGTTTTCCCTTTAAATCATGGATTAATAATTTTTAATCATATAAAATTTTTTTCCCCCCTTAAAAAATAAAACGAGCTGGAAAATCATCAAAACCCAAAACGGGAAACTTTTGAAAAAGGGGGGAGAAAGAAACCCAAAAAGGCCAAAAAATTCAGCAGAAAACAAAAACACTGACCCAGGGGGGGGCCCCAGTAAAAAAGCATCCCTCATCCTGGGCGTTTTTAAAGCGGGAAAAAAATTAGCAGAGTGGAAAAAACCCAAAAAAATTTAAGTTACAGAATAAACTCATCATGAAAAAAATAACCCGCCACGCCAGAACAAGTTGATTCAAGCCCGCAAAAAACCCCATGGAACAAACCTACAGAAACCAAAGTCTTCTTGGAATATTAAATTTAAAACTTTTTCCCCTTTTTTTGGGCGCCTTTGGGCAGCTTTTTGGGGGCATTTTTATTACGGTTAAAAAAATATAAAACCCAAAGGGGCAACAAAAAAAAAAACCCAACCCAAAAAATTTCTGAACCACTAAATACAGAAAAAGAAAAACGGGGCACCGCCAAAACCCCGCCAAAAAAAAAAGATCTTTTTGATCCATTTCAAATGGAAAAAAATTTTTTAAGGGAACTAAATTTAAATTTTTTTTAATAAAAATAATCAGGCGTTTTATAAAATGTTTGAAGTCAATAAATAAAAGACAGGGACCCTATAAAAAAAAACATTTCCCATAGACCAAATTTTGGTAATCAATGGGGTTTTGCTTGGGAAAGGTAAAAATTTCCTTAAAGACCCATCTAAACCGACTCGCGCAAAAAAACGCTGAGCAAACATCCTCAGCAAAGACGCGTTTTTTGGGCCTGTGTGTACTATATTAAAACATCTACTATTTAAGAAAAAAAACATAGATTTTTTTTTAAAAATTATAAAAAACTTGAATAAGAATTTGGGTTTGAACTTTGAGGAAAATTTTATTTTGATCTTGAGGTAACTTAATCAAGAACTTAATCAGAACTTATTAAGAACTTGAAGAACCCTAATAATTTTTTTAAGGATGCCCTTAAATTTAAAAAATTTAGAGTGATTTAATTTTAAAAATTTGGGAAAAGTGATTTGGGGGTTAAAAAACTGGGGTGGTTTAATTAAAATCCTCACTTAGAGGTAATTTAAATTTAAAAATTTAAAAGGTTAAACTTTTTTAAAACTTTCCCAAACCCCAAGGCCCGTTCAAAAGTGGGAAACCCGGATACACTTCCATAAAATGGCCCCCAGGGAAATAAGCGCTGAAAACTAGTTTTGGGGATTTTGGGAAACGAGTTACTTTTTCAGTGGCCTATTGTGAACTTGGCTGCGTCTCATTATTTAAAGGGCCCGTTTTTTGGTCCCCGCTGGGTGACGTGTGCCCCATCACACCACCACCCCGGCATAAAAAAAAGGGCGCGTTACACTGCCCTAATATCATTTTTAAAGTGGAAAAGACTTTAAATCAAAAAACAAAAACCAAAACGCGCGTGCATGCACCCCACACACACACACCCATACTTAGGGCGCACACCCTCAAAAACCAGAAAACCACGGGGCATTTCCCGGCCGCACACTTTTAACACACACAAAACACACACACAACACAAAAAAAACACACCCCACATCCCCCACCCATGAAAACGGGACGGGGGCCCCGGGGCAAAATCATGTGAAAGGACTGCGCACAAATCCTTTTACTTACAAGGGGGGCCCGCCAACCAGACCCCCCCCCAAAAACCCCAACGCAGAAAGGGGAAAAGAGAAAGAGAAAAAAACAGGTGAGAATGAAAACGGTATTTTACAGGGGGCATAAAATTTAAAAAGGGGCAAGGGGCGAGCGAACGCTGTGTGTGTGTGTGGGTGGGGTATCAGGCTTTACCTTTGGGCTGTTGTACCGTTTGGGTGTTTCAGTTTTAAAGGGCAATCAAACACCCAAAGAAGGGTACGGGTTTTGAGCTTTGGCCCCCTTGGGCCGTTGTTGGCTCACCAAAACACACATACGAAACGCGTGCCACCCACACACCCACACAACGCACACACACGCGCGGGGCATGAAACACACACACACACACGCACGCACACACTTACACACACAAAATTTAAACGCGCACAGCCGCTAAACAGAACCCACCGAAATTTGGGAAAACCGCACAAACCCGGCCACCTGTCAAGAGGTCGCGCACGCAGTTTTATCGATTGCATCACAAAAAAGAAAAAAAATGGAGTGGTCCCCCTGTACACGGGGAAATTGAAAACCCACCACCAAAAAAAAGTTTAAATAAAAAGTTTTTCAACTACCCCGCTTTTGGGTGGTGGGTTTGGGCCACCGAAAGGCTTTACATTTCCCGGAGTTTGGGTTGTTTGAGTTCGGGGTTTGCACTTCCCTCATTAGTTGGTCACCCCAGTTTCGATTTCGAGTGAGACCAATTTTGGGGGTCAATTTTCACCCCACCAAAATGAAGACCGGTGCCAGCCTTTCCCCAGACCAGAGGCCAGCCACCACCACCCAAAAAATCCCGGGGCAAACATACCCCCGGGGGTTTCCCCCCCCGAAAGCGGTCGACAAAAGTGACCCTGCGAATAAAATTTAAAACAAAAAAGTCGGCCATGAACTCAGGGGGGGGGGGTTTTTGGGAATTTTTTTTGTAAAAAAAAAATTTTATTTTTTTTTTATCTACAATATATAAAGTTTGTAGCGTGCTGGCCCCCCTTTTTTTTTTTTAAAAATACAAATATTAACACGCCCCCAAAGCAAAAATAGTCCACACCTACAGTTTTCCCCCAACCAAACCAAATTTTAAAGCCCCAAAAACACATACCACTTCACAACCAAAACCAGCAATTTAAAAAGACGAGGGAGAGCTGCGTTTTTAAAACCCCGCAAATTAAATTTTAAAAAACTGGCGTTGGGGCCCAAACGCCATCCCAGTTTACGAAATAATTTAAACGGGTGTTGGGCCCAGTCCTTAGGCCCGGGCCCGGGAACTACAATTAAAAAACTTAAAACCCGCCCTCGGCAAACGGGGGGCCCTTGACCCGGGCCCGACAGAGTTGCAGTCCCGAAAAAGAAGCCGACCCTTTCCCAAATTCACCGTGGGAAAAGGAGTGAAAAAAAAAAGGGGGGGGAGGTGTGGCCCCCAAAAGTTTTTTTTGGGTTTTACAGTTTTTTCAGCAGGCCCGAGCCCCGGCTTTAAATTAAAAAAAGCAGACCTGCAGAAAAACAAAAAAATAGTGTGTATGTATGTTCTGTGTGTGTTTTGGGGGTTTTGGGGTGTGTAGTGTGGTTTGTGTGTTGTGGGGGGTTTTGTGTGTGGTGTGTGTGTGTGTCTCAGACAACCCGTAAAAGAATGTTGCGGTTTAGTACCCGGGCCCGCCCCCCAAAAAACCCCCAAGGGCCCCCTAATTAGGGTTGTTTGGGACAGTGTCTCAGCCCAAGGCCCCTTTGTTTTTATGACCGTCTTCGCAAAAAAGAAAATTTTTGAAAATGACTGAAAGCGCGAAAATGATTAGGGAAAAAATATTTTTAAGTTTTTCCCTTTTCCAAAAACGTAAAATGGGCCCCCCTGGGGCACTTTCCCCCCCAAAAAAATGGTTTAAAAGGGGGAAAATGAGTCAGGATTGGCATTTATACTTCTCCTTCTTCCCTTATCTTTAAATCCTCCTAAAGGATGACGTTTTGTTTTTGGAGTGATTTTCCCTTTTCTGACCATCCTATGGAAAACCCTTTTGTTTGGGGGTGACTTTTCCCCTTAAACTGACTCATCCCCAAGGATGACGTTTTGTTTTTTGGAGTGGGCTTTTCCCTATCTGACTTACCCATGGATGACGTTATGTTTGTGGGGTGATTTCCCCTTTTCTGACTCAACCTATGGGTGACGTTTTTGTTTGGGATTTACTTCCCCTTTTCTGACCATCCCATGGGGTGACGTTATTTTTGTGGGGTACTTCCCTTTTCTGACTCATCCTATGGAGACGGGGTTTTGTTTGTGGATGAATTTTCCCTTTTCCCGACACATCCCATGGATGACGTTTTTGGGGGTTTTTGGAGTGATTCCCTTAAACGACCCAACCTAAGGGGTGAAAGTTATGTTTTTTGGAGGACTTCCCTTATCTGACCATCCCATGGAGACGTTATTTTGTGGGGTACTTTTCCCAACTGACCCTTCGCCCCTTTTATTTTTTCTTTTGTTTTTCGTCTATTCCTTTTTCATTTATTTCCTTCAAAATTTTCCGAATACATGTATGGGATCCCTCTTTGGCTATGTCCTTTGCATTTTTTTACTTTTCACATTCTCCTGAATACATGTAGTGCATCAGTCCCTTTTCTATGTCCCTTTGGGCATTTATTTTTTCTTTTCCCTTCTCCTGAATCCCTGTAGTGCATCAGTCCTTTTTCTAGGCCTTTGGGCATTTTTTCTTTCACAAATTTTCCTGAAACATGTTGTGCAAACAGTAATTTTAGTTAAAGTTTTTACATACCTCTCACTGGGGGCAGAAAACCCTTAGTGGGATCATAAATTTTAGTGAAAAGTTTTTACATACCTCTCATTGGGGGCATGAATACCCGTAGGCATCAGTCTTTGAGTGTTTTGTACAAACCTCTCAAATGGGTGCCCTGAATCCCTGTAGTCATCGGGATTTGGTGATGTTTTTACATACCTCTCATTGGGGCATGAATCCCGTAGTGCCTCAGTTTTTTGAAATGATGTTGTACATACCTCTCCCCTGGGGGCATGAATACATTTTTGTAAAACAGTCTTTTAGTGGGGTTTGTGTACATACCTCTCACGGGGGTTAATACAAGGGAGTGTAACAGTCTTTGAGTGATGTTGTAAAATACCTCTCACTGGGTGCAAAAACATGTAAGGGGCATCAAATTTTTTTTAGGGATGTGTACATACCTCTCATTTGGGTTTCATGAAAACAAAGTAGTGCATCGATTTGAGTGATGTTTTTACATACCTCTCATTGGGGAAAGAAAAACAAGTAGTGCAATTTAGTAATTTAGTGATGTTGTACAAACCCCCCTTAAATGCATGAATACATGTAGTGCTCAGGGATTTGGTTTTTTTTTTGCATACCTCCACTGGGGGGCATGAATACATGAGTGCATCAAATAAATTTTAGTTATGTTTTTACATACCTCTCATTGGGTGCATGCACACAAGTTTGGGATCATATTTAGGGTGTTGTACATACCTCTCACCCGGGTGCAAAGAATACATGTAGTCCTCAGTTTTTTTGAGTTATGTTGTACATAAACCCCTCATTGGGGTGCATGCACAACAAACCCTTTTCCCCCCTGCCTCTTATTGCAGTTTTTTTTTTTTGATCAAACCCGAAATACCTTTTGTGTAAATTTTTTGGGAGGAATTGGGGTCGTTATTTTTAAATAATAAAATTTAAAGAAAGGGGGAGGGCTAAGTGTGTACTGTAATTGGAAGGGGGGGGGGGGGGTGGGGGTGGTGGTCAGTGGGTTTAAAATAAAAATAACAAGCCCCACTTTTCCTGCCAGCAAACCTTTTTTATTTTTAGAAATATTTCCTTTTCTAGAGCACCTTTTTTGGGTGGTAACTTTTTTTTTCCCTCAGGGGCAAAAAGCAACTAGAGCACCTTTTGGATGGTAACTTTTGATTTAACATCATGTGTGGGCAACTAGGGCACCTTTTTTTATGGTGAAATTTTTATTTTCATCATGTGTGTACAACTAAAAACACCTTTTTGTTGGTGACTTTTTATTTTTTACATGGGGCGTACAACTAGGCACCTTTTTTTATGGTGACTTTTTTTTTTTTCATATTTGTGTACAACTAAACACCTTTGTATGTGTGGGTGGGGGGTTAAAGGCCCCTTTAATTTGGGTGGGGGTCGAAACAAAAAAAAAAAATTTTTTTTTACGTTTTTTTTTTGAAATTCAAAATTGTAAAATTTCACATTGACTTTGTTTTTTCATTTGGGCATGTCAGTGACTTTGAAATGGGATTGTCCCGAATGCGGGATGAGAAAGTGACATGAAAAGACGACAGGAAGGGGAAATTGTAAACGTCATGCTGTAATCATGCTGGTGCTAATACTGCGGGTCATTAAAGGGTGACTTTTGGGCCAAAACTTTTTTAATTTTAAGCCCTACAAAAATGCAAATCGGGGGTTTGGGAAATACAAAATGGTTTTCTGTGATCAATTTTTTCTTTTGTGCCCAAGGGTGGGGAAGATCGTGGGCAAAAACATAAACAGAGTTCCATCAATTTCCCTGAGGTTCCATACAGGGTGTACTTTTTCACCTGTGTTGGTGTTAGGTTTTACAAGGTGCAAAGACTAAAAAAACCTGTGTTGGGGTTAGTGTTTTACAAGGGGCAAGAGACTGGGGACACCTGGTTTTGGGGTTAGGTTGACAAGGGCAAGAGACTGAGACACCTGTGTTTTGGGGGTTAGTGTTGCCCAAGGGTTTCAAGAGACTAAGATACCCGTAAAATTTGGGGTTAGTGTTTGACAAAAAGGGGCCCAAAACAAGACAAACCCGTGGGGCACGATCAAGCAGTTTGAGCAGCACGTCAGAGAACATCCCCCCTTTAAAGAAACTTCAGTGTGGGGTGTTTAACTGGCCATTCAAACAGCAATTCCCACACACCCCGAAGTGAAAGGAAAAGTTTAGGGGTGGGGTTTTAAATGGGCCCGTTTTAAACAAACTTTTGCCCACAATCCCCTGGAAAGGGAAAAGGGAAAGTCAGTGTGTGGTGTAACTGGCCAAATTTAAAAAAAAGCTAAGGGCCCCCCCAAAACCCATGGGAAAGGGAAGGAAAAGTCAGTGTGTGGGTTTAAATGACCAGTTTAAACACTAGGTCCCCACACACCCATAAGGGGGAAACGTCCCGTGGTGGTGTTTAACCCACCATTTCCCAAAAAAACTATGTCCCCCAAAACAAAACCCCTGAAGTGAAGGAAACGTCCGTGTGGGGTGTTAACTGACCAGTTCAAACCCTATGTTTCCCCTTCACCCCATGAATTTAAGGAAACCCTCATGTGTGGTGTTAAAATGACCAGTTTTAAAAAGCTATGTCCCCCACACCCATGAAGTGAAGGAAGGGGCATTTTGCGGTGGCAGTTTTTTCCAGCTGGGAGTCCACCGCACACTCAAAAACCCCGGGGCAGGGGGCTACGGGAAGGAAATGTCCACAGTACACTTTCCCCCTGTGGGGGTTTGACCCCTTTAAAAAAACCCCCCCCGGCCCACACCCAGTTTTTGCCTCCCCCTCTGTAGTGCTGCCCCTCCCTTTTTAAAAATTGAGTGCTGTTAAAAATATACATATAAATTTTTTTAAATTTAATTTTGGGTTTTTTTTTAAGTTACTTAATTTTTTTGAATAGCATTTGGTTTTTTAAATTTCAAGCATGACCTTTTGGGGGAAAGGGGCGGGGCAAAATCACATGCAAACGGGCTGGTGTCCAAGGGGGTGTCCCTTGGGGCCGGCTTTTTCGGGGCCCCTTGTCCTGTAGCCTCCTTGGATCCCTGCTTTTGCTGCTGGAAGAAAAGGGAAGGGTGTGTGAATATCTGGGTGTGGAAACGGGGTGGGAATATTTTGTGTGTGGAAAAACTGATGAATATCTGTGTGGGGGTAAGCGTGGAATATTGTGTTTTTTGGGAAGCTGTAGAAAATCTGTGTGTGGTAAGCTTTGTGTAAAAACTGTGTGTGTGGTAAGCTGTATGAATTCCCGTGTGTGGGGAACTGTGGAAAAATTTGTGTGTGGTAAGCGTTGGGAAAATCTGTGTGGGTAAAACGTATGAATATCTTTTTGGGGGTAAGCTGTATTTAATTTTATGTGTAAAATTTTAAATGTATTTTAAAATTTTGTGTATGGGAAGCTGTTGGGAAAATCTGTGTGTGGTAAAAAATGTGTGAAAATCTTGTATGTAAGCTGTATTAATATCTGTGTATGGTAACAAATTTAAAATCTGTGTATGGTAACTGGGGTGAATATTGTAATGGTAAAAAATTTAAAATTGTGTAAGGTAAACCGGAATATGGTGTGTTGGGAAAACTGTGTGAATATGGGGTGTGTGGTAAGCTGGTAATTGTGTGTGAGTTTAAACGGTGAATATGTGTATGGTAAACTGTGAATTAAAAGTGTGTTGGGGTGGGGAAAAAACATAGTGTTTTTGTGAGGGGCCCCCGTCCGTGGTGTTGAAAACTGATGGGAAAAAACCCAAATGTTGGTTTTGGGGTTTCCCCGTCAGTGGTGTTGAAATCTGATGGGAAAAAAACCCCATAGTGTTTTTGGGGTGAGTCCCCGTCAGTGGTCTTTGGGGCATGATGGTTTGGGGGGATCCAAATTGCCAAGAGGCCCCAAAGAAAGAATGGCACTTTGTCTGTCCCCCACACAGAACTGGGAACAATCAAACCTTCCCGTTTTCCAAAAGAACACAAAAGTTTAAATTTCCCAAGAGCTCTGTCAAATTAAAGGGGTTTGGGGCGTTTAAACTAGCAAAGTAAAATTTTCCCATATGCTCTGGGCACTGAAAGTTTGGTCTGGTTTTTTTCTAGCAAGAGTAAATTTCCCTTTAAAGCTCTGCACTTTTAAAGTTGTGGTCCCCGTTTATTCCCAGGGAAGATAATTGCCCATGATGCTCTGTTTAAATGAATGGGTGGTCTGTTTTTTTTCTAGCAAGAGTTTTTTGCCCATGATCCTGTCACTTAATGTGGGTCTGTTTATTCTAGCAAGAAATAATTTCCCCAAAGATGCTCGTCACTTAAAAGGGTTTTGGTCTGTTTATTCTAGCAAGAGTAAATTTCCCAGATGGGCCGCACTTAAAGTTTTAAATCTGTTTTTTCTAGCAAGGGGGAATTTTCCCCTGATGCTCTGTTTACTTAAATTTTTGGGGCTGTTAAATTTTAAAACAAGAAAATTGCCCATTATGCTCTTCACTTAATGTTTTTTGGTCCCGTTTATTCTAACAAGAGTAATTTTTCCCCTTATGCTCTGTCACTTCAAGTTGTGGCTGTTTTTTTTCAAACAAGAGTAATTGCCCATGATCTCCCGTCTTTTAAAAATTTTTGGTCTGGTTTTTTCTAGCAAGAGTAATTCCCCCGATGCCGTCACCCGTGGTTTTGGGTTTTTTCTAGCAAAAGTAATTGCCCATGAAACCTCTGCAATTAATTTTTTGGGCTGTTTTATTTAGCCCAAAGGGGAATTGGGGCCCCTATGCTAAGTCCCTTCAGGGGTGGTCTGGTTTTATTCAGCCCCCCGTCTGTCCTTGGTGTTAACGGTCTTTGGGTTTTTGCCCAGTTTCTGCTTTGTTTTTTTTGGGCAAACCCCGGGGGCCTCAAGAAAAAGCCTTCCCCCTTCGGGAAAAGCTTTTTCTGACCCGCTGTAGCCGGGTGGATTTTCGATGGAGAATTCCCCAAAAGTCGATTAGATTCCTCTCCCCTCCAGTCTTCTGTTCCTGTGTAAGCGATGGCATTGATTTTGTTGTTGGCCATGCCTTCGTTGATAGGAACAGGCTGTTGTGTCTTCCTGGTCCTTTGTAAGCTATGGCATCAGTGTTGTTGTTGGCCATGCCTTCGTTGATAGGAACAGGCTGTTGTGTCTTCTGGTCCTTTGTAAGCTGTGGCATCAGTGTTGTTGGCCATGCCTTCGTTGATAGGAACAGGCTGTTGTGTCTTCTGGTCCTTTGTAAGCTATGGCATCAGTGTTGTCGTTGGCCATGCCTTCGCTGATAGGAACAGGCTGTTGTGTCTTCTGGTCCTTTGTAAGCTATGGCATCAGTGTTGTTGTTGGCCGTGCCTTCGTTGATAGGAACAGGCTGTTGTGTCTTCTGGTCCTTTGTAAGCTATGGCATCAGTGTTGTCGTTGGCCATGCCTTCGTTGATAGGAAAAAGGCTGTTGTGTCTTCTGGTCCTTTGTAAGCTATGGCATCAGTGTTGTTGGCCATGCCTTCGTTGATAGGAACAGGCTGTTGTGTCTTCTGGTCTTTTGTAAGCTATGGCATCAGTGTTGTTGTTGGCCATGCCTTCGTTGAGAGGAACAGGCTGTTGTGTCTTCTGGCTGTGAAACAAGTGGTTCCCGTGTCTTGACAACATGATGTGTGTCTCATGTACTTGCTGCACTCCTTTTGAGCCGTACACTTGTGAATTGTGGATTTCATGCGTGTGACGTCAACGTAAATTATGACGTCAACTTAAAATGACATAGGTAACGGATGACGAAAATAACAAGAGGAGACAAGAAAAGGGAGCAAGAACTAACGGCTGAGGATTTGGTGTCCAGCCAAATTTATTTTGTTTAATCATCGTTTTTCTCCATAGTGTTACTATGTGGAGAGGCTGACTTTCAAGTCAGTAATAGATCGAAGTTAATTGTGTATGTAGGATACTTTTGATGACGGTACCAGCGGAATATGAAGCAGGAAATGTATTTGTTATAAAATTGTTGTGAATGCTGTGTCGCCGAGAGTGACTTAAAACTCCTACAAGAATATTTATGTGCTCTAATTTTACCACCGCATGTGTGTCGGTGGGCTGAATTTATTGATGTGAACATTGTATGTGAATATACGGAGAAGTTCGAATCGAAGTTTATTGTGTTCCATGGGGCTTTGGTGAAATTGTGTTCTGCGGGGATTCAATATTGATTGCTGTACTTTGTGAATCTGCGGTTCTTCTATGGTTTACTGTGCTTTATGAATCTGCGGTTCTTCATCTGTGGATTGCTGTGTTTTTATGAATCTGCGGTTCTTTCCCATGGTTTACTGTGCTTTATGAATCTTCAGTTCTTCATCTGTGGATTGCTGTGCTTTATGAATCTACGGTTCTTCTTCTGTGGATTGTGTGCCTTGTAAATTTGCGGTTCTTCTTCTGATAGTTCGACGGAATATATTGTGCTTGCTGTGTTGAGACCCTGTTTCTTCTTCATCGCTTGTGTTTTGTGAACGGCTGTGTTTACCGTGTGGGACCTTGGTTATCCGTCTTCGTCTTATTTTAATGCTGTAGACTGTGGCGTGGGTACTGTGGAACTGAATGCGTTGATTGTATATGTGAGATATTGTGGACGGCGCCGGGGAGATAAGCGAGTTATATCAAGATACGTAGTATATACGCTGATATATGATGATTGAAGTGTCTTATGTATTAATGTCTTAATTGACGTGCATTTATCTGTATTCTATGAAATGGCATGTATTGATTTGGTAATGATTCATATTGATGGTTCAGGCAGCATATAAAAAGAAGAAAATCTTACACGTGTGTTGCCTGGCTATCTAGTTCGTATGGTGTGGGTGTGTGTAGGGGAAAAGTCGTACACGCATCCAAACTTTTGAGAGCGAGAGTCAGACAACAAAACAGCACCCACACC